>OU015501.1:148967197-149147197 GCA_907164885.2 Dolomedes plantarius
TAGGTACCGTCAGAAGTATTTTAGTCACTGAATCGTTGTATGTATTAATTTATATATATATATATATATATATATATATATATATATATATATATATATAGATATATGTCAAAACATAATTGAGAAGTACGGGGAAGGGGGGTTTAAAAATAATAAGAATCTAACAATCCATTTACAGAGCGCGCGAATTTTTTAGTGGGGAATCATCCTTTAAAAGCTACTTTGAGCGGAAAGCGAATAATTAGGCGAGGGTATTTATTTTTAGAAAGGTACAGGTTTTGGGCGCGAAGTTAAAAATGCACGATCAGCAATAATGAGGGTCCAGATGCCTAAGGATGAGGTCTGCACAAGCGCCGTGCAGCAGGAACTCGAAGAAAATTAAGTTTTGGGGTAGATTGAGTGGGAATCTCATTGAGAACGGATGCTCGCGGTAGTCGTGGCCAAGTAAATTATAAAATGGCGGAGCGAATTGCTTACCCTGGAGCATTGGTAAAATTATGAGAATCAATAAATAAGAAGTTTATAGGAATTGGACAACTTCCTTTATGGCCTATCACTCGCCCAATTAGTTAAGGTATGTATTGACTGCATAACATCGATTTAAACACGGGAGCAAAAGAAGCTCCGAGCGATATATATATATATATATATATATATATATATATATATATATATATATATATATATATATATATATATATATATATACATATATATATATATATATATATATATATATATATATATATATATATATATATATATATATATACACACACACATATATATATATATATATATATATATACAGTGGTGCTTTGTCATACGAGTTTAATTCGTTCCGTGACGGAACTCGTAACTCGAATTACTCGTATGTCAAATCAATTTTCCCCATTGAAATGTACTGAAATGCCGTTAATCAGTTATGCCCCCCCCAAAAAAAATTAATAAAAATAAAATCAACGCACTTTTTTCTTACATGTTTTAAAATAATAAAAATGTATTTATAAATAACGAATATTATATAAAAACACAGTACATTAGACTGTACTGCAATAAACTGGTTTTATAAAGTATTATGTACAACATTTACAGGAGATCAGATGACTTGAATATACCGATGGAGGTTGAGGAAAGATGCTGAACTGAAAAATTCTTAATCTCTGATTTTTGCCGTTTTCGTCTCGCTTTTTTCACTTTCATCTGCAGGGGTTTTCGCTAAAATCTTGTCCAGTGAGGGCTGTTTCACCCCCCCCCCCCCTCACACTCTAAGAATGTTTTTGAAATGAGAGGTCGGACGCTGTTCGGTTTCGATGGGCGACTCAAAGCAAATGAAAGGGATATGCAACCAATCAGTGTAACGCGATGCGGTCGGCAGCGCCTGTATAAGAAAACAGGTGTCTGGCGAAGCTGTTACATCGGTTCCTGCTGCTAAAATGGCAGGTTATCACGATTTATGTGACTTGGAACGTAGTGTTATAGTCGGCGCACGAGAGAGGGGATACAGTATGCCTCGAGGTAGCGATGCCATTTGGATTTTCGCGCACGACCATTTCACGAGTGTACCGTGAATATCAGATATCCGGTAAAACATCAAATCTCCCACACCGGTAAGGCTGAAAGAAGACCCTGAAAGAACTGGACCATGGACGACTGACAAGAATCCTTAAACGAGATAGCCGCACTACACTTCCTCAAATTGCTACGGATTTAAATGCTGGGGCATCAATAAGTTTCAGCGTGCGAACTGTTCAAAGGACAGTCAATGATATGGGCTTTCGGAGCTTCAGGCTCATTCGTGTTCCGTTGTTTACTGCACGGTACAAAGTTTTGCGCCTTGCCTGGGCCCGTCAAAACTTCCATTGGATTGCTGATGACTGGATACACGTTGCCCGGTCTGACGACTCTTGTTTCTAATTGTATTTGGCGGATGGACGTGTACCGGTATGTAGACAACCACATGAATCCATGGACCGTACATGTGAACCAGGGACTGTTCAAGCTGGTGGAGCTTCTGTGATGCAAGGGGCGTGTGCATTTGGCGTGATATGGGACCCCTGATACATCTAGAGACGACACTAGCAGGTGACGGGTACATACGCGTCCTGAACTATCATCTACACCCATTGATGTCCATTGTGCATTCCGACGGACTTAGACAATTCCAGCAGGACAATGCGACCCCACTCCCCCATTCGAGAGTTGCTATCGAGTAACTCTAGGGTCAGTCTTCTGATTTTAGACACTTCCATTGTCCGTCTAAATCTACAGACATGAACATTATTGAGCATATCTGGGATGCCTTGCAACGTGTTGTTCAGGAGATATCTCCACCCTCTCGGACTCCTATGGCTTTATGGACTGATCTGCAGGATTCATGGTGTGAATTGCCTCCAGGATATCTTCAGACATTGGTCGATTCTATCCCAAGTCGTGTTCCGGCACTTATGTGTGCTCGTGGGGGCCCTACACGATATGAAGCTGATGTACCAGTTTTTTTTCTCTTCAGTGTATACTTACATTCATACCAGACATATATACATAAATACATAACATATATATATATATATATATATATATATATATATATATATATATATATATATATATATATATATATATATATATATATATATATATATATATATATATATATATATATATATATATATATACAGTTGCGAATACATATAGTTACGAATTTTAGGAGTTTATGGTAATCTAGCCAAATTGGAGAGCAATCGACAAATTGGCGATGAATTTTGTAACTTATTTTGGTCACCAAATTCGTCGATAATACGCCACATTTGGCGATATGATGCCAAATGGTCACTAACTTGCCGTCTAGACCTTTCTAGAAGCTTCTAGTGATATCTAGCTGGTTGACCGATAGAGGGCGCTTTGGAAGTCTATAAATATACCTGAAATAGGCATTGGAACTCAGTGTTCTTTTCTACTAAGAATTGAATGAGTTGAAAGTGCGTTAGGCGTACTGTATTGAAGACTCTTGTATCGTGACTTGTGTTTTTAGAGTTTTCTACTGCATAGAAAACAGTTATTACGTGTTTTCTGCTTGAATTTGTGTAAGCCCCTGAAGAATTTATAGAATAATAAATTTTATTTTGTGTGCAGTGTTTGAAGAGATTTTATTAAATCCTAATGAACCCGGGAAAACGGAACTATATATATATATATATATATATATATATATATATATATATATAATACATTTATAAAAAAAATCGTAAGGGATATTTTATAGACAAAATAATGCAGAAGAAAATGTTCAAATTAAATCTAATAGGACATACGGAAGAATACAGTACAGTTAATATTGTACAGTGTGATGAACATATCTTTTACTGTATTTTAATATTTTTTTAGATAATGTCCCATCGTCTGCCGCATTAACAAGAAAATAAAAATATTTTTTGTCTATTTCGTTGTTATGACGTGACGATAAATTTATTTAAAGTACCAGAAAAAGAAATCACGTGATCAGCATTTAATAAATTAGTGAGTCAGTTACGGATCTGTTTTATATATATAGACTAGCTGAAACCCGCGCTTAAGCAGCTGCGGAGTACATTCAAATTAAATACAACGGTCAATGTATGCAATTAATGCCAAAAAAAGAATATATATATTTATAATAAATGCGATGATCAATGTATACAATTAATTGATGGAAAAAAAAAAAATATATATATATATATATATATATATATATATATAAATCGTAAGGGATATTTATTTTTTATGGATAATACCCAATCGTCTGCTGCATTAGAAAGAAAAGGAATATTTTTTTGTCTATTTAGTTGTTATACACGTGGCGATAAATTTATTTATTGTACCAGAAAAAGAAATCATGTGATCAGCATTTAATAAATTAAATTCTAAAAATTAATCTTTAAAAATTCACGAAAAATCAGAAAATGAAGGTAAAGATTCGAAAAAAGATTTCATTTTAAAGGACTTTTTATGATCTTTCTCGTGATATAAATGTTATAACGCTCAAATTATTATTTTAAATGCAAACTTAAAAAAAGTTACTAAAATAGATTATAAATTTAATTGTAAAAAAGTCTAAGAATAATTTTTCAAAATTCTTTCTTAGTGCACCCCTACACTATAAGAAGAATCGCCATGCAAAACTGCAGCCCTTTAGGTTCAGCGGTTTGGTCTGTGCTTTGTATGTCAGTCAGTTACGGAACTGTTTTATATATATATAGATGATTACTTCTATATATATATGATTACTCACACTAGATAGGTGATTACTCACACATGTGCATTCTCTAATATTCGACATATTATACGCAGTAAATGATTGACCATTCTCCCTTATTCATATGAGATTTTATTTTTCGGTTAGATACCTTTACTAGTTTTTCAGTTTTATTCAAAAGAGAATTTTAAAAAAATGTTTGTTTCTTTAAATAAAATTAAAGTAACAAATAAATTGATGTTAATTATGTTATGTTTGTGCAATGGTTAGAATTTTACTATTCACATTTCAAGTTCTACTTGTGTTTTAAAAGATGGTATAAGAAGGAAGCCAATGAATTTATTCAAGACATATTCCTAAATCTAAGAGTCTAAAAGGTATAACCAACATTTGTTGGTAACCTACATTTATCTGGTGTTACTTTAAATGTCTAGAAATTAGAAAAATCTGATACTGGCTACAAATAACTTGCATATTAAAACATGAATGTGTAATTTGACTGTATATGTTAATTACATTCCCAATCTGTTATTAAATCATAATAGTATAAAAGTTTTACTCCGACCTGGGGGTACTTGGTCTAAATTGAAGTTGTACTAGGGGGGGGGGGGGAATGGGCGATTTAAGGTACTTGCCTCGTTGGAAAAAAATTAAATCAATAGAAATTTTTTCAGACACTGTTATTAGTGCCGTTACCCTAATAGTATATAAAGTAAAGTTCCAACATGGTGTGTTTTTAAACTTATAATACTTTTAATTCGAACCTCCTTTCAATGTAATATTTTTCCATTTTCAAACTTAAAGTAACGGTACATTTTAATATCTTTTGTTACCTCAACGATTAAAATATCTTTTTTTTAACGTTTACCTTTATGACTGTCTTATTTTATTAAAACTATTGTGAAATGTTTTGAATGTCATATTTACATCTGAAAATGTAGATAAATTTTTTCTCCCTTTGCAGTTTTAAAAATATTTAATGTAAGGATTAATAGAGTTATTTATGTCATTTTATAATGACTGTGAAAAAGAATTAAAAACTTTTCAGTTATTGTATTCCAGCATTGCAGTTAATAATTACATAAATTCCACTGCAGAGCAAATATATTCGAAACTTATCACATCGTTGCAGAACAACTTCTAATGAATGTAAAATTGGCCTCCCTGTACGCCATTAGAGACGAGGTCAGTTGCAATTGATTCTAACGACATTTTAACGACATCTTCCTAAAACTATTTTAACCCTGATGAACTGCATGTCCATTTGATGGGACTAATGAGTTAGCTTATTAATTCCAATGACAGTTTTATGTCTGAAATCTGAAAAGGGTAGCAATTAATGCTCAAAATTGTAGCTCTCCTGCTGAACATATATCGAAAATACTCCAGAGATCACATTCGGGTAAAGCATTGGCTTCGAAGTCCAGAGTCTTATACTTATACACGTAACTATTTAGGAGACAAATTTATTTTAGAAAGAAATTTATAGTCCTCGACTAATGATTACTACTATCGGTTTGGCGCTAAAATTTCAAATTTCTGATATGGAAATGTTTTAGAAATAGGGCATTTTAATATAGTAGCTCATTATTTATAAAGATAAAATTTAAAAAAAATCTTTAAACATCTTTATTTACTCGCTCTAATGTTACATTATAAACATTAGACCAATCAGTTAGATTTTCCTCGATTCTTGATTACTTGAAGCTCATTAAGCTTTAAAGATCACTTGAAGCTCTTTAAGCTTTAAATATCACTATGAGTTCAAGAATGCTTTAATTTGTGACATTGCAGACTTGTTAATAATGAATTTTAAAACAAGAAAATTTCAGTTTGGATACTTGACTAGTAAGATTTTAATCACTGTCATTTTTTTAGAAAGTTATTATAGCCCTGTGAACCTCATGGTCCTCGTCCAGATGAATGGGTCCAAAACAGGGTATGAAGCATTAAATGTACACATAATGTGGCCTGAGAGATATGCCGATTTATAATGTTGATAACTTCTGTTAGAGAGTAAATTTGCTTAAAAAAAACAGCACATTACATGACACTGCTTTCATCATTGTGATGAATACCTTTAAGTATCCAAATCCTTCTTACATATTCAGTAAACTATAAGTCAATAATTTCGAATATTAATATAATATTGACAGTTCCCGAGTAGAAATATGCGACAAATCAGACGAAAGCCTTGTTATAAGAAGCAGTCATTATTTCATATTTGAGGAAGACATCCGCTCCAGAAATCGTAACCGTTCAATGCTTTATATAAAGTGCGAGCTGAAACACGCTTTATTACTCCCTTCTATATTTATTTAATAAAAAATTGCCATTATAGTAATATTGAATCGATAGAAAATTCTTTTACATAATGGAATGATTGCTTCTGGGATACAGAAGTTTTCATGGCGCTATTCAAAAAGAATAAACAAAACGAAACAAGCAGTATATCTAATCACAACTCTACATCATAGGTAAATTAAAGACGATATTGTAAATAACAGCTTCAATTGCGAACTTTTAATTAATATATATATACCGGGTGCGTCATAAATTCGTGCAAACTTCAAAAATTGATAATAAAAGAAATAATGCTTGGAAAATTTTTCTGTTTGCGCTAATATGATGAGAGGGATTTTGGATTTTTTTTCATGTAAAAAAAAAGTTTCCAAAAGTAACCGAAAGAGGGCGCTCACACGTCCTACTGAGATGTTTTATGCAAGTCAGGCTATCAATAAAACACCTGGTTCGAAATGGATCCGGCAGCATGCTTTCTTTACCAGATCCAGTGTTGGTTGTTAAACTTTTCTTCAAGAATGGTAAATTCCCAACTGTTGCATTGCGAAAGTTTCGCACGGAGAAAGGACTGAAGGCGTGAAAAAGGCCTATTTCATTGAATGGGATACTTAATTTAGTACGACGTTTTGAGGAAGCGGGGAGTTTCGAGGGTCGTCCACGAATTGGCAGACCATCCTTGAGCGCGGACCGCGTCCATGTTGTACAAAGTTTCATGGAAAATTTGGTAGCCGAGACATCAACGGGAAGTAGCAGTGCTCGTGAAGCTGGGAGAAGAACGGGGATTCCGGAACCGTCGATTCGACGTATTCTGCACGGAATGTTGAATCTGTATCCGTACAAAATCCATGCACTTCACCAGTTATTACCGGCAGATACAGATGCAAGACAAATCTTTGTTACATGGGCTCTGGCACAAATGGAAAGTAACCCACAATGGTTGCTGAATGTCATGTGGACGGATGAAACCCACTTTTCACTACATGGTGACGCTAATACGCAAAACAGTCGTATCTGGGCGACTTCAAACCCTCGTGAGTATCTGAACCGGCCACTACATTCTCCTCGTGTGACTGTTTGGTACGGTTTCACCGCGTCTTTTATTCTGGGCCCTTTCTTTTTTGAAGAGCCTTGTCCTGTATTCGGGTGGAAAACCTGTACAGTCACTGCAGCGCGGTATCTTACGTTTTTGCGTGACCACGTTAAGCCTGCATTGCAGGAAAGACATGCGTTACCTGTTGTCACATTCATGCAAGATGGTGCGCCGCCCCACATTTTACGTGATATCAAGACATTCCTGTTGGAATCTTTCACTGAAGACCGAGTTATAAGTCGAGGTTGTAAGGTTCAGTGCCCCTCACGATCACCAGATTTGAACCCGGCGGATTTTTGGTTGTGAGGATACTTACAGTCTCGTGTGTACCGGGGTTCCCCAACCACTTTGGTGGAACTGAAAAATGCCATTCGATAGACAGTCGCTGCCATCGATGGTTACATGCTACACTCCGCTGTAATGGGCGTAGTGACGCCTCACTTGCCTATTACCTTGTTCTGGTGGTAATGTTGAACATCTATTACTTTAAAATGAATGCACAGTCTCATGTCATTGTAATATGTTTGATTTTCTGTTTGTGTTTGCCTGATTTGCATAAAACGTCTCAGTATGACGTGTGAGCGCCCTCTTTTGGTTACTTTTGGAATTTTTTTTTTTTTTACATGGAAAAAAATCCAAAATCCCTCTGATCATATTGGCGCAAACAGAAAAATTTTCCGAGCATTATTTCCTTTATTACGGATTTTTGAAGTTTGCACGAATTTATGACGCACCCGGTATATATAAATATATATATATATATATATATATATATATATATATATATATATATATATATATATATACACTAGCTGACCCGGCAATGCTTCGCTATTGCTAGATTTGAGTATATATATATATATGCAGATTAAATTAACCTAATTATAAGTTTGATATCAATTATTGTATTTAGTTAAAAGTAGATATTTACATACACATAATTTTTATGTTTCGGATTACATAAATTGTAATTACTGTTTTATTCAATTTTAAATTCATTGCAATGCTATTGGATATACAATGTTTTTGGTTATTCCATTTGGTATATATACAAACAAATCCCTTGGTTTTCCTGCATGGGAGCATGAAACGTTGCCCATCAGGAAAACATGGATTATCCAAATTCAATCCACATACATGCAATGATTGACCTTGTGATTTGTTTATCGTTATTCCAAAAGCCAGTTTAATTCGAAATTGCAATCATTTGAATTGGAATTGCATATCTGTTGGTATCATTGGTATATGTGGTATTAGCTTATCCTCTCCTTTGAATTTACCAATTAAAATTGTTGCTTTAATTACACTGTTTAATAATCTCTTGACTGCCAATCTGGTACCATCGCAAAGTTAATGTTTCTAAGAAGAATAATAGGAACACAAACCTTCAGATTAATGTTGTGTGGTGACAATCAAGATAATTTAAGAATTCAGTTGGATAATTTACTGCAGTGGCGTACCCAGGATTTAATCTTGAGGGGTGAATTAAATATACATATATATTATATATGTATATATATATGTATATATATATATATATATATATATATATATATATATATATATATATATATATATATATATATATATACTAGTTGACTGCCATTCTGGTACCATTGCAAATACGGGTTGGGTTAATGTTTCTAAGAATAATGGTAGGAACACAAACCTTCACATTAATGTTGTGTGGTGGCAATCCAGATAAATCAAGTTAATTTAACAATTCAGTTGGATAATTTATTACAGTGGCGCGCCCAGGATTTAATTTTTTTTTTGGGGGGGGGAGTAGTTGAACGGTATAGATATTTATAATGCAAATTCAATATTCATAATTTAATTTATTTCTTTGGGGGGGGGGGCAGGGCCCCTTGGCTCACCCACTGGGTGCACTACTAATTTAGTGCTGCTTCATCTTGATGTATAACAGTAGATATTGATTGTAAGAAGCTGTTTCTCCTGGTAACATACAGAGTTTACAGACAGCACATCTTCTTACGTGGGGTGTCAGAAAACACTCTCCCTCCTTCAAGACTCGGGGGTCATGATCTTACCCCTCGCCTTCCTCACAGGAATGTTGAAGGGGTATGAGACGAGTGGCTATCAGGGTTTGTTAGGTGCTGCCATCCGTACGTCTAGTTTGAAAATAGGAGGTTCATAGATAATATCTGAACAGACGGAGAACGAAAAATATTTTTAACTTTCTTTCTACTGGTCAGATTAAGGATTTCAATAGCTTTAAACCCTCTCGAGACAACATGGACTATTTTGCAAAAAACTGCATGTAAATCGGTTCAGTAATTTTTATTCTATAGAGGACACACATACGCACATTGCCTTTTATATATATAGAAGATAGACTAAAAAAAAAAGAAATTGCCATCTTCAGTTATTGTAAAATGAGAATAATACAAAATATAATGTCATGCGTGCAAACAATCTCAGGTGCAGGAATCTAGCAAATATTATATTACATCATACTGGTAGGCTGAATTTCAAACATCACACGTGGGTGTATTCTTCCTCCTTCAAAGTCGGGAGTTTCCCTCAAGAGTCGGGGGCCATTGACCTTGACCCTCCCCTCCCTCAAAGAAATGTCTGAGAGGAGTGGCATGAGACTAATCTTCATCAGAGGGGTGGCTTTCTAGGGTTGTTAGGTGCTGCCATCCATATGTTTTCTTTTAAAGTAGAAGGTTCATAGATATCTGAATAGACGGCGAACGAATAATATTTTTAACTTTCTTTCTACTGGTCACATTGAGGATTTCAATAGCTTTAAACCCTCTCGAGACAACATGGACTATTTTGCAAAAAACTGCATGTAAATCGGTTCAGTAATTTTTATTCTATAGAGGACACACATACGCACATTGCCTTTTATATATATATAGAAGATAGACTAAAAAAAAAGAAATTGCCATCTTCAGCTATTGTAAAATGAGAATAATACAAAATATAATGTCATGCGTGCAAACAATCTCAGGTGCAGGAATCTAGCAAATATTATATTACATCATACTGGTAGGCTGAATTTCAAACATCACACGTGGGTGTATTCTTCCTCCTTCAAAGTCGGGAGTCTCCCTCAAGAGTCGGGGGCCATTGACCTTGACCCTCCCCTCCCTCAAAGAAATGTCTGAGAGGGGTGGCATGAGACTAATCTACATCAGAGGGGTGGCTTTCTAGGGTTGTTATGTGCTGCCATCCATATGTTTTCTTTTAAAGTAGAAGGTTCATAGATATCTGAATAGACGGCGAACGAATAATATTTTTAACTTTCTTTCTACTGGTCAGATTGAGGATTTCAATAGCTTTAAACCCTCTCGAGACAACATGGACTATTTTGCAAAAAACTGCATGTAAATCGGTTCAGTAATTTTTATTCTATAGAGGACACGCATACGCACATTGCCTTTTATATATATAGAAGATAGACTAAAAAAAAAAAGAAATTGCCATCTTCAGTTATTGTAAAATGAGAATAATACAAAATATAATGTCATGCGTGCAAACAATCTCAGGTGCAGGAATCTAGCAAATATTATATTACATCATACTGGTAGGCTGAATTTCAAACATCACACGTGGGTGTATTCTTCCTCCTTCAAAGTCGGGAGTCTCCCTCAACAGTCGGGGGCCATTGACCTTGACCCTCCCCTCCCTCAAAGAAATGTCTGAGAGGGGTGGCATGAGACTAATCTACATCAGAGGGGTGGCTTTCAAGGGTTGTTAGGTGCTGCCATCCATATGTTTTCTTTTAAAGTAGAAGGTTCATAGATATCTGAATAGACGGCGAACGAATAATATTTTTAACTTTCTTTCTACTGGTCAGATTGAGGATTTCAATAGCTTTAAACCCTCTCGAGACAACATGGACTATTTTGCAAAAAACTGCATGTAAATCGGTTCAGTAATTTTTATTCTATAGAGGACACACATACGCACATTGCCTTTTATATATATAGAAGATAGACTAAAAAAAAAAGAAATTGCCATCTTCAGTTATTGTAAAATGAGAATAATACAAAATATAATGTCATGCGTGCAAACAATCTCAAGTGCAGGAATCTAGCAAATATTATATTACATCATACTGGTAGGCTGAATTTCAAACATCACACGTGGGTGTATTCTTCCTCCTTCAAAGTCGGGAGTCTCCCTCAACAGTCGGGGGCCATTGACCTTGACCCTCCCCTCCCTCAAAGAAATGTCTGAGAGGGGTGGCATGAGACTAATCTACATCAGAGGGGTGGCTTTCAAGGGTTGTTAGGTGCTGCCATCCATATGTTTTCTTTTAAAGTAGAAGGTTCATAGATATCTGAATAGACGGCGAACGAATAATATTTTTAACTTTCTTTCTACTGGTCAGATTGAGGATTTCAATAGCTTTAAACCCTCTCGAGACAACATGGACTATTTTGCAAAAAACTGCATGTAAATCGGTTCAGTAATTTTTATTCTATAGAGGACACACATACGCACATTGCCTTTTATATATATAGAAGATAAACTAAAAAAAAAAGAAATTGCCATCTTCAGTTATTGTAAAATGAGAATAATACAAAATATAATGTCATGCGTGCAAACAATCTCAGGTGCAGGAATCTAGCAAATATTATATTACATCATACTGGTAGGCTGAATTTCAAACATCACACGTGGGTGTATTCTTCCTCCTTCAAAGTCGGGAGTCTCCCTCAAGAGTCGGGGGCCATTGACCTTGACCCTCCCCTCCCTCAAAGAAATGTCTGAGAGGGGTGGCATGAGACTAATCTACATCAGAGGGGTGGCTTTCTAGGGTTGTTAGGTGCTGCCATCCATATGTTTTCTTTTAAAGTAGAAGGTTCATAGATATCTGAATAGACGGCGAACGAATAATATTTTTAACTTTCTTTCTACTGGTCAGATTGAGGATTTCAATAGCTTTAAACCCTCTCGAGACAACATGGACTATTTTGCAAAAAACTGCATGTAAATCGGTTCAGTAATTTTTATTCTATAGAGGACACACATACGCACATTGCCTTTTATATATATAGAAGATAGACTAAAAAAAAAAGAAATTGCCATCTTCAGTTATTGTAAAATGAGAATAATACAAAATATAATGTCATGCGTGCAAACAATCTCAAGTGCAGGAATCTAGCAAATATTATATTACATCATACTGGTAGGCTGAATTTCAAACATCACACGTGGGTGTATTCTTCCTCCTTCAAAGTCGGGAGTCTCCCTCAACAGTCGGGGGCCATTGACCTTGACCCTCCCCTCCCTCAAAGAAATGTCTGAGAGGGGTGGCATGAGACTAATCTACATCAGAGGGGTGGCTTTCAAGGGTTGTTAGGTGCTGCCATCCATATGTTTTCTTTTAAAGTAGAAGGTTCATAGATATCTGAATAGACGGCGAACGAATAATATTTTTAACTTTCTTTCTACTGGTCAGATTGAGGATTTCAATAGCTTTAAACCCTCTCGAGACAACATGGACTATTTTGCAAAAAACTGCATGTAAATCGGTTCAGTAATTTTTATTCTATAGAGGACACACATACGCACATTGCCTTTTATATATATAGAAGATAAACTAAAAAAAAAAGAAATTGCCATCTTCAGTTATTGTAAAATGAGAATAATACAAAATATAATGTCATGCGTGCAAACAATCTCAGGTGCAGGAATCTAGCAAATATTATATTACATCATACTGGTAGGCTGAATTTCAAACATCACACGTGGGTGTATTCTTCCTCCTTCAAAGTCGGGAGTCTCCCTCAAGAGTCGGGGGCCATTGACCTTGACCCTCCCCTCCCTCAAAGAAATGTCTGAGAGGGGTGGCATGAGACTAATCTACATCAGAGGGGTGGCTTTCTAGGGTTGTTAGGTGCTGCCATCCATATGTTTTCTTTTAAAGTAGAAGGTTCATAGATATCTGAATAGACGGCGAACGAATAATATTTTTAACTTTCTTTCTACTGGTCAGATTGAGGATTTCAATAGCTTTAAACCCTCTCGAGACAACATGGACTATTTTGCAAAAAACTGCATGTAAATCGGTTCAGTAATTTTTATTCTATAGAGGACACACATACGCACATTGCCTTTTATATATATAGAAGATAGACTAAAAAAAAAAGAAATTGCCATCTTCAGTTATTGTAAAATGAGAATAATACAAAATATAATGTCATGCGTGCAAACAATCTCAAGTGCAGGAATCTAGCAAATATTATATTACATCATACTGGTAGGCTGAATTTCAAACATCACACGTGGGTGTATTCTTCCTCCTTCAAAGTCGGGAGTCTCCCTCAACAGTCGGGGGCCATTGACCTTGACCCTCCCCTCCCTCAAAGAAATGTCTGAGAGGGGTGGCATGAGACTAATCTACATCAGAGGGGTGGCTTTCAAGGGTTGTTAGGTGCTGCCATCCATATGTTTTCTTTTAAAGTAGAAGGTTCATAGATATCTGAATAGACGGCGAACGAATAATATTTTTAACTTTCTTTCTACTGGTCAGATTGAGGATTTCAATAGCTTTAAACCCTCTCGAGACAACATGGACTATTTTGCAAAAAACTGCATGTAAATCGGTTCAGTAATTTTTATTCTATAGAGGACACACATACGCACATTGCCTTTTATATATATAGAAGATAAACTAAAAAAAAAAGAAATTGCCATCTTCAGTTATTGTAAAATGAGAATAATACAAAATATAATGTCATGCGTGCAAACAATCTCAGGTGCAGGAATCTAGCAAATATTATATTACATCATACTGGTAGGCTGAATTTCAAACATCACACGTGGGTGTATTCTTCCTCCTTCAAAGTCGGGAGTCTCCCTCAAGAGTCGGGGGCCATTGACCTTGACCCTCCCCTCCCTCAAAGAAATGTCTGAGAGGGGTGGCATGAGACTAATCTACATCAGAGGGGTGGCTTTCTAGGGTTGTTAGGTGCTGCCATCCATATGTTTTCTTTTAAAGTAGAAGGTTCATAGATATCTGAATAGACGGCGAACGAATAATATTTTTAACTTTCTTTATACTGGTCAGATTGAAGATTTCAATAGCTTTAAACCCTCTCGGGACAACATGGACCATTTTGCAAAAAACTGCATGCAAATCGGGCCAGTAGTTTTTTATTCTATAGAGGACAAACATACGCATATATATATATATATATATATATGGGAATTGTGTTATCCCAGGGCTCCAGCTATGAGCTATATGCGACGACAGCGCTATTAGTTTTTCGAGAGATGAACGGGGAGAAAAGTATTTGAGGAGACTGAGATTGGGTTTTTTTGGGTCCCGACCTGGTAAGAGGTGCTGAAAGACGGGAGAGACTGTCTCGAAGGGGTCATGACGTTGGCTCCGGACAAGCAGCAGACGGCGGCTTAGTCAATCCTATCTCGGCAGACGGCCGAATACTTTAACCCATTTTGATTGTGGAGGCCTGGTGCGTAATTTTATATGCAACGTATCTCTAGATATGTAAATAGTTTATATGTGTCAATATATAATGTTGTGGTTGAAGCAGTGACTCTGTCTTTAATTGAGTACTGTATTACACTGAGTATAAGAGAGTCTAGTTCCGCCGTGCAGTAAGCGGAAAGGTTTCTATAAGACTGAGAACAACAATCCCTAGACACCGACCACAGTTTCTAGTAAAAGTGGGGACTCGCAGGAGATCGAGTTCCTACATATATATATATATATATATATATATATATATATATATATATATATATATATATATATATATATATATATATATATATATATATATATATAAGAGCTTGTCTGTTTGTTTGTCCGCTATAGAATCATAGACTCTTTCACCCACCGGGACCAAATTCGGCACAGTTAATGTTTAGGACCCGAGAAACTTAAATCAGCAAAAACGAAGTTTGGGGCTCAATTAGTTTTTTAAAATTAATCTTTTAACGATTTTTTGTGCCCGTAAGAGGTGCGAGACCCCCTGTGAATACAGATGTTCAGTGAAATCCGACCTATCCCTCTTCCCCCGCGCGGGAGAAGAGGGTTGCGCGGGGGGTGAGAGCTTCATGGTAATAAACTTGCCTAACTGACTGATAACGCAAAATCCAAACCGTTGACATAAAGAGCTGAAATTTTGCATGGTGATTCTTCTATAGTGGAGTTTATACTGGAGGGGTGAACTGAGAAAGATTTTTGAAAAATTCTTCTTCGATTTTTTAAAATTAAATTTTAAACTTTTTTTTTCTAATTTTTTTAAGTTTGCATTTAAAATGATAATCCGAGGGTTATAAAATTTATATCACGAGAAATATCATAAAAATTCCTTTAAAACGAAATCTTTTTCGAATCTTTACCTACCTCCCTTTTCTGATTTTTGGTGAATTTTTAAAGATTAATTTTTAGAATTTAATTTATGAAATGCTGATCAAGTGGTTTCTTTTCTTTTTGTGATACTTTAAATTAATTTTGCGTTACGTGCATAACAACGAAATAAATTGACAAAAGAAATATTATAATACGGTAAAAGATAAAATTTAACCACTAGACTAACTGAGATGGGAGTTTTTTAAGAATGCAGTTCAAATTAGTATGTTTTAACACAACTTTCCCGGCTCTGCTTTTTGTCCTTTGTTATTTGCAGTTTTTCTCATCGCTTGAACCGATTTACAATTTGCTTTTTCTACGGTTTTTGGCCTTAGGAAAATTAAAAACCGATACGGTTTTTGGCCTGTCGACAATAAAAAACCGAATCACCAAAGTAAGGAAAATAGGCTTCCTGTGAAATCGGGCCCTTACTTTGAATAAATAAAAGGGTCATCTTTCACTTTACCTCTTGGATGATGTGGAAAAAAGTGCGTCTCTTGGGTGATGTGGAACAAACTGAGCTTTTAAGGGAAAAATAAATAATAAAGGCAAATGTAAATTATAAAACTTATTTCTAATTAAGCAGTGGATCAAACAAATCTAATTAAATCTAATTAAACAGTAAACTTATTCAATCCAAACGTGCGAATCACGCAACACTGTGTTATAAATTCTCAATAAAATCAGACGTATAATCAGACGAAGGTCCGCAGGCTCAAAGTTTCTTTCTTTCTTATTGTTTGTATATCATTTCAGTAGAAACGCGCTAAGCGCATTCTGTCTGGCCAGATGAACATGAACAGCGGTGGTTGCAGCCCAGTATTTTTTTCATGGAATGCATCAAAATTTTTATATCTATATATCTACCCGGGCATCGCCGGGCAATAATGCTAGTATATATATATTACTAAAAGTAAGTGTTTGCGTGTGTGTGCGTGTGTGTGTGTGGTCTCCAGACGAATCTATGGCACTTACAGTCATGAACTTCGGCAGACAGGTAGTGCAGACGATGAGTAAATACACCTCGAAGCCCGCATGTTAAATTTTGTTACCGTTAATTTTTAATGAATAAAGAATTTTTGAAGGGTGAATCCAGAAATGGAAGACCCTCCCAGCCGTCTACTAAGGGTGAATCCAGAAATGTAAGAGCCTCACAACTCTCAAGTCAGCCATGTCTCGCTGTTCTTACTGAACAGCGAGAAACAATAACGATAAAAAAATAATTACAATCAAAAAGTTTCAAGTCATATATTGAATCCGAATAATAAATGAAAATAATAATCTTTCAAGTCAGATTTTATACTAAAAAAATTATATTTTAAGACATTTCGAAGAATTACCGTTGATTTTTCGAAGAATAACAGCTCTCAGATTATAAACAAACGTTGTTTGTTGCCATTTTTATTTTAGAAGTTCATTCCAAAGCACAATTTGACATCTTTCACTTTCCTCTTTTAGTGGTTTATTATAAATGTATATATATTTTTGATTTATACTGTTATTCATTCTAGGTTTCTTAAGCTGTGTGTAGTTATTATTTATATTGTGTTTCCTTTTCTTTAATTTTGTACTTTTGATTTTAATCACAGTTTTAAGGCAAACTTTTTCAGTAATTTTTTTTTTATTTCTATAATTTTAAAACATACTTTTTATTTCATTTTCTGTAATTTTCCTCTCTTGATTTTAATCTCAGTTTCATTTCAGGGTCTTTCATTTATTTTTCTGATATAAGTTGTGTTTAGTTTTTATTTATACTGTGTTTCCTTTTCTTTATTTTGCATTTTTGATTTTAATTTCAGTTTTAAGGTAAACTTTTTCAGTAATTTATTTTCTTTTTGCATTTCTATAATTTTAAAACATACTTTTCATTTCATTTTCTGTAATTTTGCACTTTTGATTTTAATCTGTTTTATTTTAGGGTCTTTCTTTCACATTTTTTTACTATATAATTTATACTGTGTTTAGTATTTAAATTGATTTTGGTTAACAAACAAACATTCTTACAATCCCGGGCAACGTCGGCGCGCCGAGGGGGGGGGGGATAATTTTTTTCTGCTTGCGACTGATTGCAGGACATGGGAGGAGCAACCACAAAATTTAAATACCTTTATTCGTTGTTTTTTAGTGTTTACATTCTCTGACAATGATTGCTGAAGGGAGCCGGTCCCTAAACCGACCGGCTAGACTGGCGAAGCCCGACTAGTATATATATATATATATATATATATATATATATATATATATATATATATATATATATATATATATATATATATATATATATATATATATATATATATAAGGTGATTATAATTAAAGTTCTACTTTGAAATGGTCATAAAAGGAAAACTACTGGAGCAAATGTTATTAAACTTCGTAATAGTTTAAAGGAGGTCATGGGAATTTCTTTTCCGCCTAAAAAAATATTTCAAAAACTCACCACCAGGTGGGAAATGGCGCTGCATATAATATTGTTAAACGAAATAAGAGTCGGAATCTAACTTAATCATTTGTTCCACGGCTTTAACATTTTGTATACCGTTAAGATACGTTGACCTAAACATAATTACCATTTAAAGTGTGCGCATTCCGGAAATCGTTTTCTTACAGATCGTTAATTTGTGAATTTTGAAGCCTGAATTCGGCCCTAAGACATAAAGTTACTGGTTTAAAACGTTTTCAATCGTTTCTAAAACGAAACTGTTCGTGGGGTTATGCAAAACCGCAATGGCTTGTAATTGGCTTACGGAAGGAAGAAGCAAATGATTTATGCAGATACTCTTTACACGTCATTTGATTTTACAGATAAAAGTGAGCCTGTTTGTCAGAGTTCTCATTGTTACGAATCGACAATATCTCTAACCATGCAAGACCGTGCTTTTATCGTTAAATGTTATTATGAATGCGATAGCAATGAACGTCGGGTTTTGCAAAGGTATCGTTCAGTAAGAGGAATACGCCGAAGGCCAACGACACCACAGGGTTTGAGGAAAATGATGGTGAAGTTTGATGCCACGGGTTTGTTATCTGTTGCACCTGGGAGGGGAAGGAAATCTGCTTCTGTGGAAACCGAGGAGGCTGTTGCATTAGCAGTGGAGGAAGGAACAATGGGATGCACAACCGGTTCGTGCATCACGTCGAATGGACGTACCATGGAGTACGGTGTACAAAACTGTCCGTAAAGTACTGCAGTTTTACCCATACAAAATCAAACATGTTCAAGAACTTAAATGTAACGATACTGCTGCAATAGGATCTTTCGCTTTGGAATTCCTTGCACGGATGGAAATGGATGAACATTGGCCAAGGAACATTTTGTGAACAGATGAGGCACATTTTTAAATTTGTGGCGGTGTGAACGCCCATAACTGCATGATTTTGGCAAAAAAAAAACTGATATTATATACCTAGTTCCAATGCATTCTCCTAAAATCTCCGTTTGGTATGGTATGAAAGGTAGTTTCATAATTGAACCCTTTTCTTTGAAGAGCAGTTGACAGCTGGACCTGTTACATGCACTGTTACTGCAGCTTTGCTTAGAGTCAATGTTAAGATGTTTCGTGATACCTGAACTACAGCAACGTGACATTTTATACAGCACGATTTTTATGCAGGATGGAGCCCCACCGCACATTGGTACATGTGTCACACTGTTGCATAAGCAACATTTCACGAATAAACGGATTTTAGCCCTAAACTTCCCCACAAAATTGCCACCCCGGTCACCAGACAGTAACCCCTGTGACTTCTGGCTGTGGGGTTATCTCAAAAACACAGTTTATGGTGATAATCTAAAGAATTTGGCGGAATTGAAAGATGCGGTACACCGACATGTCCGTAACATTCCACCTGATATGCTAAGAGCTACTGCTGAGAATGGAGTAATGCGATTTAACATGCTTTCGGAAAATGGTGGATGCCACATTGAACATGCTTTGTAACACGTTTCAGAAACAATTGAACACATTTTAAACCGATGTCTTCATGTCTTATTTCGTTTAACAATATTATATACAGCGTCATTTCCTCCCTGGTGGTGAGTTTTGAACTTTCTTTTTTCGCGGAAAGAAATTTCCATGACTTCCTATAAACTATTACCCAGTTTGATAACATTTGGTCCAGTAGTTTTCCTTTTAAGACCATTTCAAAGTGGAACTTTAATTATAATCACCCTGTATATATATACATATATAAACAAATCACATTCCGGAAGGAATTTTAAATATAAATAAACTAAGCACACAGCAGCTCAATATCAAACTGACGTGTTAAATTAACCCCACTATCTAAATGATTTCTTATTTTCCAATAAAAATTACTCACGGTTATACTTGGCTTTCCCACTTTTCTAGGAAGATTTTTATAATATATGTCCACTTGTTCAGTACAGTAAGAACCTCCTAAGGAATTCAGATCTTAAATCCAAACTTAAAGCTGCACGGTGCTTGTATCCCATACTTTAATATCCGCACCCACAATTTTTGGATATGTAGTCGTTTAAAGACTTTCAGAAAAAAAAATTGGATGAGGAAGAGCTGTTGGATCTCATATCGAAAGAAAAGATTAAAAACTGAAATGAATTAAGTCAATACTCATAAGATGCTGATTCCTATTTATAATTTTTCTTTAATATTATATATAATACATAGAATGAATCAAAGTAATACTATAAGATGTAATTTTAACTATTCAGTATAATAGAACTGAAGTAAAATATTTTTGGCAGCAATATTTTTTTCATTCTCTTTCTGATAACTTTCCATTTTATGAAGATGAATGAAATATTTTATTTACAACGAAGACTTATAAAATAAATGTACTGCGTTCTCATTTATTTAAAAATGTATTTCCTTTTCAACTCTTTTGATTCAAAGAGCAATTTATCAAATAAATAAATATTTTCTGTCAGGTATTTTTATCAGGAAAATTTACAATATATATTTCCAGTGTGATTGAAACAATAGATTTAAAATTTATTTTACAAAGGAAAGTTTCTCTTCTTTATGACTGAACTGTATTTTATGGCTTTTTACGGTTTGTGGAATTTAGACTCTGTTCGGATATATTTACATTAAAATGACGGATTCGGAATATAACGTGCATGGAAATTAATATGTAACATGTAGCGCAAACACATTTTCCTTTTATCAGTTTTGACCGTACATGTCTCTTAAACCGAGTATAATTGTATTAACGTTTCTTCCATAGCTCCTAAATGTCAGTTAATATTTGACAGCCGTATAGCATTTTGGGGAAGAGAAACTTAAATTAATCAATTAATTTATCATTTCGACTACATTTTGGGGCATTAACAACGTTGAAAAGTCGTATAGGAGTTGTTATACTTGGATTTTATGTAAGCAAATGTATTATACGACTCTCTTCGTTTAAAAATATTTAATAAATTGGTCATACAAAGTTATTAATCAGTTTCATAAGTCATTATTTGAATTGAATATTTTAAATTTTAATGTATAAAACATTATGCAAATTATAATTTCTAAATGCTATTAAAATCATCTGTATTTTAAGTTCATAAAACGTGTTGAAATTATTTCATGAGAACACGTTCAAATCACAGCTCACACATCTTACGAATGTTGAACGATGGTTGATTGTCTGTGTTCCTACCAGTATGTGCCACCAGCCACCTTAATAGAGCCCTGCTGTACGCACAGTTGTTTGTTGCCTTTTGGAATCGACTTCAGTAAATTGTAGTTTGTTTAGCCATGTGGTTGCAAACTATAACCGGAGCACTTAACAAGCAACCAACTAACGAATCTACTAAGCGCAAAAGAGCTTGACACACTGCCAAAAATGGTGAAGCACCCTTTAAATGGAAGGAGCGAGTTTCGAACCCATGTTTCTGTACTTCGAAGACAGTGTTCTAATTACCAGACCAACCCGCCAAAGAGAAAAAAAATCCCATTTTGAGAATACCATTCTTGACAACACACTATAACAGATGGGGATCATTGCATTTCCAGTTGTTGTACTACGCATTTCCAAATGTTGTTTTAGACTATTCATTAAGAATGAAGGAGAAATGTAACATTCACGGTTGTCTTCAAATGAAAAACAATGGAAATTCCTCGTTTTCCTCATAGACAAAAAAAAATTAATATCTTTCACTAATGGTCTATATTTGCTATAAAGTAATAAAATGTAGTTGTGTTCTAAAATTAGAGTGAATACTCTGTTTGATATTTATTATATTTTATCTGTTCCCGATCTATTTTTTTTCTCTTTATTTGTGGTTAGATCATTTTGCTATTCGAGATGATTAGGGAGTGCTACTAATAAATCTTGTTCTCCCTTTTTTGATGGATTTCATAAATGAACACTGCGTTTTCTTTCTGACTAAAAAATGACATATTTTTGTTTTTTCTGTAACAAATTCTAATTTTGATGCTTCGTCTCACGTAAATATTTAAGTGAAGGCAGATAATAGGTTATATACTCTGTTCACATTAATTTTCCGCCATTGTATCTTCAATCACTTTTTTTCTTTAAGGTATCTACGTAGAATTTTTTTCCTCCTGTCTATACCTCAGAAATTTTCTGTCCTTCATTTTTTTTCTCTACGGCCTGAGGTTGCCAAGTGATAACATGTTGGGCTTGGTACTGGAGGTGCTCAGTTCGAATCCCAGTGAACACCATTCAATAACGTCGTGTCTAGGCACGTGTCATGGACACGTTAAATCTATAGACTGGGAAGTATTATACCGTGTGATTGGGTGGGCGTACGTACGAACCCTCAGATGTCACCCGAGAGGGGGGGGGAGATGTTCGGTCAAAATAGAAGTGGCGCACAAAGGGTGGTGTTGGTTCATATGCACGGTGTACCCATTGAAAGCAACTAACGATTTTCGAAGTCATTCAGGGAATGTCTCCACTCTCCGGCCTGGCAAACAGTAACAGTTTTCTTTTCTGTAATTTCATAAGCTTTCAAGCAATAGTTGTTCAAGCACAATTAAAACATGTTATTTAAACGCAAAGATTATGACCCGATTATTATGAACTTTATTTCTCAGTCAATTATATCTATTTTTTTCCTTTTTTAGCTAACATAAATCATGAAATCAAAAATCTTTGATATGTCTAGATATTTTGTGATTTGTTGAAAGGCAAATTCATTATTTTAATAATATATAAAATCAAATGATTCACTCTTAGTAATGTTTATGCAGTATAAATAATTTATGTTATAGAGATTCCTAAAGCACCCTATTTTTAAGAGTTTTAAGGGGATGGTATTACGAGGTTTAACTACCTATACAATTCTTTCGTTGCAGTTTCAGGTTTTTATCGTAAATCTTTTATAATTTTTAATACATAAATTATATTGTAAGATTAAAAACAAAGGAGATAGAATACAGTAATGTAACTATTAATTTTTACATGGTTGAAAATTCTTATGCTTCAGTGAAATATATTCTTCTCAGTGTGTATCTTTAATGGCATAGTACACAATATTTTCAATTCAGCTTTTATTAAAATGATTTAATTTTAAAAATTTAATTATATCATTGAAACAAATTAGAGAATTAAACATTAGGAATGTCTAGCAATACAGAAATTAAGCCCTCTATAATATCAAACAAAATATAGTTTATCTTAAAGTGTAGAAACAAAATTGGTTTTATGATAAACTGCAAAATTATCCCTCCTTCAGTTTTAAGCATTAATTCATGTACCACCTGCCTAATTTTCCCCTAAATTATAATAGCTAATGTTCCACACATCCGTAATATTTTGCAAATATTATGAACAATATACAGAGGGAATGATTCCTAATAAAATATTTTTTAGCTGAAAAGAAAAAGAAATAATATTATCTATGGACAGAGAAAGGAATATAAAATCTGTCAGCTCTCCTCTTAAGTACTTAGAAATAAATCCTCCTAGATCTATATCTGGGCACCATTCCAACCATTCACATTACCGGTGAGGACCATTCATTCAATGGATGGCGATATCTTAAGTTGACTGTTTGGGAAATGGATTAAAAAACTTGATGCGAAAATACATTGGGAACCGATGTTGAGCCTATTTTTTTTAGTTCATCGTGACAATTTGCCATAACGTTGGGACTTTGATTTTCTGACTAAGCATTTTCTTAGAAAAATCTGAAAAGTTTTATCTATTTTCGTCATAAATAAGAACAATAAATCGATTTAGAGGATAGCGAAGGGTAATGTGGGATGACGCATTCAATTTTATATTTCTAAAATTTACACTTCATTACAGATATGCAGGCTTTCATCATTTTCTTATGATAGAAAATCTGAAGAATATGCTTAAAGCAGACGAAAACCAATTCTCGGATAAAACCGGAATGCATGTTTTATATTAAATTTAAAAACAAAAACAAAAAATGAATAGTAAAGCTGAAATAGTTTCCTATTTGGTTTAATAATATACAAATATGAGTAACAGACATTTTCAATTTCCTAGTTTAAAGCGTAAATAATCTACAATATATAGTCATAAAAATTTTAATGCGTCCTTTAAAGCGTTATACTAGATATTATTTGTAATGGTTTGACTTTGGTAAGGCTGTTTTCATCTGGAGAACAAATTTAATATTTCCCTGAAAACTATTAATAACTTTTTCATGTTTCGCATATTAAATTATTCGAACTTAATATCACGAATTTACATATTTTAAACTGCATGCTTTATGAAAATTGTTATGAATAGAAATCAATTATTAAATTTATCGTAAAGTGTCTTACAGCCTTTTAGAGAAATATTTATTACTAGAGATACTGATTCAAATTAAGGGATTTAGCTATATTGATGAGTAATTCATGACAAAATAAGTAAATACTGAATTGTTACTTATGTAAAGGTAATGGTGGCTTTCAGTTAATTAAAGTGAAATCCCGAGCCATAGGTGTGACTGATGTAATTCAAATGGTTATCTAAATTAACTTTTTATCAGTGAAATGTACAACAGAAATCTGTTTTTATTGCTAACATGCCTAAATCTTTCTACGTAGAAAGAAACAGTCGTCATATACTTACCTTATTTTCATACATTTGATTATATTCATCAGTGATTGAATACTAAACGAAGAAAAATAAATGTTTCAGTAAAATTGACTTTAATTTTTTTGTTTCATATGTTCATTAATTTATATTGGAAGCTATTAGACGAATGTTCAGCAGTTGTTCACTTTAGTTTAAAATCTTTCACTAGTTGCGTTTTTTAAGCATATTATGTTGAATCAAACAATTAATCAAATTTAATTTATATATTTATTTCTTTTATTAAGTAATAATTTAATCATATAGTTAGTTAGTTTTGTTAAGTTCGAAAATATGGAACATCAAAAGATACCGCTGGAATAATATAATGAGAGAAGTAAAGAAACTGTTTTAAGGAAATTAAATATTTTCTTGATATGTTCATTAATTTTGGGGGGAATTTATTAGACGAATGTTCAATAATTGTGCATTACAGTTATAGACCTTCAGTACTTACTTTTAAAGCTCAATAATTTTAATTAAGTCAGTTAATTAGGTAAAATTAAGTAATCAATTATTTCATTAATTAAGAGGTTAAATTTATAAATCAGTTAATCAAGTTCATTAAGTTCAGAAATGTGGGACAATTAAAGAAATCGATGTAATAATCGATGGCTTATTCTTTAAATGGTACGCTACTGATTAAAGTCTTCTCTTAACCATTCATTTAAGAAGTCGATTACTGATACCTCTAAGACTAGATACCGACAAGCAATTTTTCAGTTGTTTCGCCAACTGCGCAACAATGGAGACTGACGGAACTAAGACAACAAGCGTTGATACGAAGAAGCAAGTATACACCCAACTCTTTTTTTACACGGTAGATAAGTTCCTCAGAAATCCGTGTAAAAATAAACCGTTTTTAAAAAAAAAGATACGTTTCCTATAATAAAATGGGGAATACATTCCATGTCGTCCGAAAACCGTGTAAATTAAATAAAGAATCATCTACAGTTCGAAAAACCATGTAATAAAGTAATGATACCACTGTAAAAGTTCTGATATACATACGTATTTACATAATGTACATTTTTATTGAGCAATTAAGTTCAAAATACATAATTCATAGGTAAAATAAGTAGCGCAAAAAAAAACAAAAAAATAGAGATCTAGACACTTAAAATAAAAAATACTAGGTTAATCCACAATTTAGCATCAAAATATTCAAATAAAAAAATAAAAATAATATATAGTAATTATTCGTCGCTATTTGATAATAAGCGCAGTTGTTTACGACGAACTTAACCAAAATCACTATTTTGTCGTATCCTCTCCATATATATTTTATAAATATACTATGTATATATCTGAAAATATATTGTTTATTAAAATGATTATTTTTAATCGTAATTTTGTTTAACATAAAACATAATTAAGTTCTAAACAATTGACATAAAAATGACAACATAGTAGAAGTAACTTTAAATTCGCTTCCACTTAAAGTAAGGAAATATTTGTCATCAAACAATTAACGTGTTCTATTCTACATAATTCATTTCCTAAATAAAGATTATTAACGTTTTTATATAAATTAATTCTAATATGTACATATATATGTACCTACAAGATAATAATTTTGAAATCCTGTTAGATTAAATAAAGCGTGCAAAAAAGAGACTTCTTGGACCGTGTAACTTGAAATTCGTGTAAAAAAGAAAGTGTAAAAAAAGGTTGGGTGTATTGCGCGGTTTAATTAGACATTTGGATAAGTTAACGATTGCTCGTGCTCTTGAACTGAGGAGAAGGAAGGTGCAATACCGGATACATTTCAATCCCGATACAACGAGAGGAAAACTTATGTTGAAGTTACGAATCAATTAAATATTAAAGAATTTTTTTGACTCATTTAATTTAGGATAACGAATCAAAATACAAATTTCCGAATTGAATTATTTTGAAAACTAGTAAGTGATAGTAGCTCGATTCCTAAAATCAATGCAACATGAAAGGTTAATTATGTACTAATTTTTTCCCTCCTGTTTACTTATTTTTCAGTATTGTCGGACCCTTGCTGTTGACTTTTTTCACTCCATGGTATCCACTATTTTGTTTTTCTCGTCCAAGAAATTTCACCCTTCTAAGCTTCGCAGTCGGAGTATGGGATCCTCCTACGATACCATTTGCCTACATTGGCTTAGAGTATATACGTTCTCTTGCTATGCTCCTGCTGAATTTTCTTAGGAAAATTCGTTTAAGTCTTTTTCTCTGTTTTCCCTTGCTTTCATTTTACGGTCATCTCTGAGACTGTTAGTTTTTGATAGAGTCATCGCAGTACATAGCCGGATATTTATTTTTATCGCATTTTCTTTCTTGGTGAGATTTCATCTCCGGTGAATATTTATTTATATTTTTCCCTATCTCTCCATCTGTGGTTTGTCTTTTGTGAAGCGCCACTGTAACACCAATCTCTTTATGAGTGTTTAATCAAATTCATGACCTCAATACCACTAGACCATCATGGTAACGCTAGAAAATTTCATCTCCTGAATTCCATCCCTTACAAACTTTAAATAAAACTTTCATCAAATACAAATCAAATCTAGCCATAAGGTTGTTATTGCTATTCTGTAGTGACCGGCCTAGGACAATGCCCAAGACCTTTGACGCGATGCCGAATGCCCAATAGATGACGCAAAGACCAAAGAATATTCCAGTATAACATTTCAGAGTCAGTGAGTTGTGGTTGATTCAAGCCAAAATGTTGTGAATGACTGTGATTTTTCTTTAAATATTGCTTTCTCTCTGACTTATTTCTGCCAGATCATGCAGTTTGTATGACTTGGTAAAATCCAAACACTTTCATACAATCCCTACACTTAAAGCCCGACCAGATAATTTTCCCATTTTATATCAATTCAACTTCCTGTCACGGCTACATCATTTTAGGAACATTTCTTATTAAAGTAAAGTGTTTGCTAAGCAGATATAAATTCTAGCTACGCAACCTAACTAAAAGAAAATAACAATGTACAGTACTAATCTCTACAAATTATTGGTAGAAAGGATACGTTTATTTCAGCCTTGAATCACAGATTAAGGGCTAAAATAAACGTTTATTCAGTAGACATCTAAATCTTACATTCCTTCTGGTAGTTTACCTACATCTCAGATATGGTGACATAAAACACTGAAAACTGCTAGTAATTTGAGAACAAGTTCCAATTTTTCAAGATATTTGCATCATGTTTTTGTCATATTTCTCTAAATTAATGCAAATCAACATTTCTTTTTTCCCAGAACACGTTTTATGAAAGGTATTGCTTCATTAGACTCAGATGCATCGTTTGGGATTTTTTGTAACAAAACAAATACCAATGCATACATTTCTTTCTAAGAATCGTTAATAAAACAGCTAAATTTTCGTACTTAATAACGTTTAAACATCTTGCAGTCTGAGAATAAATTAAGAACCATTTTTACAATTCTAATACAAACGACCAATCTATGTACACAATGTGACCAGAAATACTATTCCACGTATAGTAAATATAACGCTCTTTATTTTAGTTAGCTTTTACAATGTTATTTTGATCGTGCATCTTCTAGGTTTACGTTATTCAAAATAGCTGTCTAAGCACTAAGATTATCAAAACTTTGCTTTTAAATAAATAACGTACATATTTAGTGAGGTTATCTATACGTGAATATTTTGCTTCTTGAAAATGAACGGTCGAGTAAATAACACTCACTTACTTAATTAGTATAAACAAACTGCCTCGACAACATTGCTGATTGCTCTCTGGAATAAATTAGAAAAGTTTGTCTGCTAAAGAAATATAATGTATGGAATTTAAGTTACTTTCACTTGAAGTTTGCTAACTTTCATTGAGAGAGAGCTAAAGAGTTTTTTGAGCAAATATTTAATCTTACTGAATATCCACAGTATGCTTATTAAGTGTAATTTTAACTTGATATAAATTCCCATAGTGAATCATCACATATAGTTAAGTATTAGAAAGTTTTAACAGCTTTTAAGTCAAATTAATTCTGGGGTTGCTATTAATGAACGTATCTCGGATGTTGACATCACATTTAGAACTATTCACATATAGACATATTTTGTTTATCTTAATGAAATTTACTTTTCAACTTTCCCACTTACAAGAATAATCCTAAAAGGACGTGATTTATCTTGCATTTATATTTAATTATTAAAATTGAAAATTCGTAGAAATTTTTTATTAGTAATACCTTTACATTATGTATTTTATTTTCGAATTAGAATAGAAATGTCATTTATCAAGCTAATTTAACATGTAAGCACAAACACCTGAAACCATTGTCGTCACATACCAATTATAGCATAATCCTTATTTACTGATTCTATTTAATGAAACATCAGCTAGAAAATATTGCTTAATTCTAATTACCTTAACATACGTTACAAAGTCATGATAATTCCTCGAAAGTTGGGAACAAAGCTCACTAATTTACCTTGTTCATTAAGAAGTAATTCATTTGTATGCAATTGCTAATTTATGAATGTATTTATTTTAAATAGACATTGTCTGTTAACATGGTTCAAAATTTGAAATTTTGCAAATATTTTCTTAAACATGTAGTTTTGTTTAGTATTCTGTTCATTTTCATATTAATGATAACATTCAATTAAAATGTGATAAAATTTTAAATATCCTAAGTATTACAATGAAAATGTATAATGTTCTAACAATGCTTAAAAAGTTTAACTACGATAGAATTTTGAAAGAGTTTATATAACATTAACCTATTATTTATAGTATTAAAAAATAGTCATTAGCTTTTGCCAAAAAGTAAGTTTTCCCACATCTGAAACATTTTCAATGACAACATCACATACATTTTGAGAATTAGAAAAAAGAGAGACAGTTTAAAAAAAAATCTAAAAATGAGAATATTTTTTAAATAATCGAAAATTTCGTATTTTCTTCTCTTTTAAATCGAAGAAAGAAATGTTAATATCATACAGAAATTCTCCAGTTCTTCTTCCCACTTGTTTTTAAAAGTGTATGGCTTTAAAATACGTATACAGAAAATATAAAATGTATAAGGCATGATAGACTCTCTTATACATGCATTGGTATTAAAAAAATTAGCGTAACTGTTTTATTCAAAAAAAGTTTGTTTTTTAATAACCAACAGAATACTTGACATGTTTTTGTAGATTAGTCATAAAGTTTAGCCAATGCCCTTGCACTTTAACATACCGTTAGATGATATTAACTATTCAAATCAATTGAAATTCAAGAAAAACTTTTTTCCATACCCTTTTAGTGCTTCATAACATTTCCTTCTTAACCTGAGATAGACCGTCGTTATTACCGATAAGGAACACAAAAGGGATTACAATTGGACCACTTGATACAGAACATAATTAATTGTTTGATAGTGGTAGGATATTCCCAAACTTGGGTTTCTGAAGCTCGTATTACATTCCCAAAATAACAACTGCAAACTTTCAAAAAGGACAAGATAAAAGGGATGTTAGACTTTACCAAGAGTCCAAACACTTAAGCAAGTTCAATATCTTGAATTTGTTGAATTAATATTTTGAATCAATATCTTGAACTTCAGAGAGCAATCAATGCCTAATAAGCTACTCTCTGGACAGCTCTCATCACTGCGTGACCAAGAGTATACTAACGAAGTGCTGTCACGAAACTTAAGGCAATTAAATCTGACTCCTTTTACTATGAATCTGCTATGTGAACCGAAATTTATGTGTCTCGCTATAACGTAAAGATAGAAAAATCAGGGAAGAACCAGTAAAATGAACTATTAGTTATCGCATAACAATTCTTTTTCCACTATAGGGCCAGATGGGTCTCGACATAGCATCGAGATCTGCCGTGGGACTTCTTTTCTATCACTCAAATACATTATCTTCATAGTGATAGTGACGGATTGTACTACGTTAACCCATTTATCCTCAGTAGCTAAACTATAGGATGGATGGATGGGGTTTAATGGCGCAAGGTCCAGAGAGGACATGCTGCGCCAAACATATGGTAAAAACTGAAAAACGATAGTTAAAAAAAAGAAACAAACTGGATGGGGTTTCCCCATCCAGTATACAGCCAGGTATAAGAAAACAATATAAAAAAACAATGATTCTAGATCATGAACGAGATAACATGCAGCACTGATAATGACAAAACATCTAGATGGGGAACCCCATCTAGATTGCAAAGAAGACTCGGAAAAAGGTTAAAATAATAATATAAGCGGAAAACAAAGGCAAGAACAGAAACCAGCAACACAACAGAGTAGAAAAGTTAAAAGGATAAAATTAAAAAAAAATAAACAGGAGCGAAAGCAACAAAGCACAACAGGAACAAAAACCAAATTAAATATGGGGATAGAACCCAATACATTTTAAATAATTAAAAATGTTCTGATGGGGAGGAGAGCTCAGCAAATCCTTCATATTTATTATATTAAACTGAAAAAATTGGCGACGTGGGTGATTAAAATCTGGGCAATCAATGAGAATGTGTTTTACAGTCAAGGAGGTCTTGCAGTTCTGTCATAAAGGTGCTGGCTCTGCAAGTAGCAGGTGACGGTGAGTAAAACGAGTATGACCAATGCGGAGTCTAGTTATTATAACATCATGCCTTCTTGAAGTAAGTGGGGGCCAGTAATCAATGTTGTGCTTGATCGAATTTAATTTATTTGAATTAAGGATATCCCAGGAACTCTGCCACTTAAGATGAATGAGAAAATTTAAATATTTCTTTGCATCACAGTAAGGGATGGGAAAATCAAGGATGTTGCTGGCAGACTTAGCTGCTTTGTCAGCGAGTTCGTTTCCACTAATCCCCACGTGAGACGGGATCCAACAAAATAAAATTGAGAAGCCATCAGAAGAGAGATTGTCCAATAACAAAAGAATTCTAAAAATCAGAGGGTGACTATGTTGATGAGGGTAAGACAAAGACTGTAGAGCACTCAAGGAGTCTGTATAAAAGATGTATTTTCTCCTAGGTTTTTCATATATATGTTCGAGAGCTTTAAATATAGCTATTAGCTCAGCGGAGTATATAGAGAAAGCATTGTGTAGTTTGTAGCTATAAGAAATGTCCTCAGCGACAAAAGCGCAGCCTACGTAGTTGATTGACTTGGATCCATCAGTAAAAATTGGACTATAGCTGCAAAAGCATTGTCTGTGATGCATAAAAATTTGTTGATAAATGATATCTGCAGTGGAGTCTTTGTCATAAGAATTAAAAGGATTTAAAAATTGAAATCCTGGGGTATTCCAAGGCGAAAAATTATAGTCAGCTACCATTATGTCTATATTGCTAAAATCCAGATTTGTTAAAATTTGTTGGGTCCGTGAATGAAAAGGTTGAATGGAAGAAGACCGACACTGGTATAAGCGAGTGAGGTAAGGGCTGACAGTATAATTATGCATAGGATGGTTGGTATGAGATAAAATTCTAAAATAATAGTGTAGAGACAAGGTCTCGCGTCTTAGGTTTAATGGAGCCTCACAGCAGTCAACATACAGGCTCTCCACTGGAGAGGTCCTAAACGCTCCCGAGCATAGTCTTAGAGCTGTATGGTGAATAGTATTAAACTTCCGCAGAACAGAGTTACGAGCCGAACCATATACAGTGCAACCGTAATCCAGTTTGGAACGTATAACAGCATGGTAAATTTTTAAAAGAGTAGAACGGTCTGCCCCCCAGGTGGAATTGGAAAGGACCTTCAAGATATTCATTGCTCTTTCGCATTTTCTACGTAAGTAAAGGACATGCGGTAAGAAGGTTAGCTTTTTATCAAGTATAACACCCAAAAATTTGATTTCCTCAATAACGTTAATAAAATTACCATTAAACTGGATTTCCGGTTCAGGGTGCATACCCCTCTTTCTGAAGAAGTGTACGCAACTAGTTTTCTGGCTGGAAAAATTAAAACCATTGTCATCTGCCCATTTTACAATTTTGTTAACTGCTGTCTGGAGTTGTCTATTTATAAAGCGCATGTCATTACCTTCACAGGAAATGTTCAAGTCGTCTACATATAAGCTTCCTTTTACGGTGGGAGGTATCACTTTTAATACGTCGTCAATTGAAATGATAAAAAGAGTAACACTTAAAACGCTGCCCTGGGGCACACCCTCCTCTTGAATGAAGTCGTCAGATGAAGTATTGCCTATACGAACATTAAAATTCCGGAGCGATAAGAAATTACTAATAAAAATAGGCAGGTTTCCCCTCAAGTCTAGTTTAAAAAGCTTACGCAGTATGCCGTACCTCCAGGTACGGTCATACGCCTTTTCAATATCAAAAAATATTGAAACCAAGTGGTTTCTCTTGACGAAAGCGTTGCGGATTTTGCTCTCCAGATCAGTGATGTTATCTATTGTACACCTACCACGGCGAAAACCACTTTGAAATTCAGAAAGGCAGCTATTCTCTTCCAAATAATACATGAGGCGCGCATTTATCATTTTTTCCAATATTTTGCAGAGGCAGCTTGTAAGAGCGACTGGTCGGTAATTTAGAGGGTTCGTGGATTGTTTCCCAGGTTTGAGGATCGGAATGATAATAGCAGTTCTCCAAGAAAACGGGAATAAATGTTCTTGCCAAATTCTGTTATATAGAATCAGGATATTGGATATAGATGAATAAGACAGGTTCTTCAGCATACAGTACGAGATGTTATCGGGGCCAGAGGCAGATTTATGAGTATTTTGAAGGGCTTTCTTAAGTTCATGATAAGTAAAATCACTATTGTACGATAACTGAGTATTTGTGTGAAAATTAATTGGTTTTTTCTCTGCTATTGCTTTTATTTTATTGAACGAAGGAGTGTAACTAGCGGACGATGATACATTTGCGAGAGAAGAAGCAATGGTATTTGCAATATCTTTTACTGAGGTTATGGCTTGGTTATTATGATGCAGAATATGAATTTGGTTATTGGGGTAAATGCCAGAGCAACGCCTGACTTTACTCCATAATTGTTTACTGGAGATGCTAAAGGAGATGCTGTTTACGTATTTCTGCCACGAATCCCTCTGGCTGCGTCTTAGCGTACGCCTGAAGGTTGATTTAGATTTTTTGTATATTATAAAGTTCTCCGTGGTAGGGTACCGTCTAAAGTTATTAAAAGCTTTCCTCTTTAGTTTATAAGTTTCTTTGCAGTCTTGGTTCCAACATGGCTTTGATTGTTTTCGTGGACGAGAAGAGGTTTTGCGAATTGCGGTGTCAGCAGCGGAAACTATTGTATTAGTAATGTGTTGAACAGCTTCATCAATGGTATTATTCACGACCATGGCCCTGGTGATGTTAGCGAGGTTGCGGAAAGTTATCCAATCGGCGGACTCTAGTACATAACGAGAAATCCGCTCGTTGGTAGTACGAGCAGTGTGAGACAGGATAATTGCAAAGTGGTCACTATTATACAAATATGAATCGACAGAAAAGGTCCAAAAAGAAAAGATTTGTGGGGAACTGATTGCAAGGTCCAGGGAGTGATAAGTGCGAGTGGGCTGGTGGAAATAAGTAATTTCTTCATTATTATAGAGACAAAGACCATGGTCGGAAATAAGCTGTTCAATTTGACCTCCACGGTGATTGATGTTAGTACTACCCCAAAGTGGGCTATGGCCATTGAAGTCACCAATGATAATGAAGGGATGTGGAAGCTGGTTAATAAGATTATTTAATGATTGTTGGCTGATGTTATTATTTGGTGGAAGATAAATATTGCATATGGTAACGGCGGAATGAATATGAATTTGTACCGCGACGGCCTGTAAATCAGTCTGCAGGTTTATAGGAAAAATGGGATAGTCAAAAGAGGTCAAAAGATCCACACCGCCGGAAGCTTTGCCTCCATCGGTGTGGTCTTTTCTAATGGTATTGTATCTCCGTAATTTAGCACTGATGCCATCACGGAGGAAAGTTTCCTGCAGAGCAATACACACCGGATTATATTTATTAACCAAATCACGGAGATCGGAGACGTGATGTTTAAAGCCATGGCAGTTCCAAGACAAAAGAGCCATAATGGAAAAAAGAACAAAAAAGAAAGGAGAAGAAATTAAGGAGGAGCAGTACACTGCCGATCAGCCTCCGAATCAGACGAGACATCAGTCAGCATGTCCTCCTCAGCGGAAACATACATTTTTAAAGAATCGTCCATTTGGAGGACGTTTTGGGATTGATTTGGGGGAGGGTTTTTTAAAAAATCAGTTCGAGTTAGAGTTTTCTTATTAACATTAGGTTGCGATTTTACACATGGAATTTTTGACGGTAACGTTTTTTTCATATTTATCTTTCTCGTTGTGGAAACTGTAGTTTTACTATTTTTAGTATCTGTAGTTTTACTATTATTATTATCTGTAATCTTACTTTTTTTATTGATATTACCAGAATTGGTTTGCTGAGAACTGTCCACGGACACTGAATCCCGGAGGGGTATGTTATGAGGTTTAATTTGAGTTTTAGTGGGTTTCGATTCATGTAGAGTACGCGTCTTATTTTCATCATTCAGAAAAGATTCAGTTTGAGTGCATATAGATTTCATGATTGGTTTAGAGGTTACAGCTGCCGAATACGAAGTGCCATTTTTTGGTATGCGTGATTTAACAAGATTTCGTGCTTCGACGAAACTCATACCTTTTTCGTATTTAAGTGCCTGGACTTCTTTCTCCATCTGCCAAGAAGGACATGAACGTGAAAAGGAAGGGTGTTGTCCTTTACAGTTAACGCAGCAGGGAATTTCTTTGTTGCAGTTGTCACTGCCGTGTCCGACTACTGCGCAGCGAGCACAGGTAGTGGAACCCCGACATGACAATTTGGAATGGCCGAAACGTTGACAGTTAAAGCATCGGAGTGGATTTGGGATATACGGTCTTACAGGCAGCGTAGATAACCAGCATTTATATGAGATGGTAATGTGGGTGTACTGAAAGTTAAGATAATATGTTTCGTTGGAAAGATATTACCATCCCGTCGGGTGGTAATCCTCCGTACCGCGCAAACCAACTGTTCCTGCAAGTTCTCTAAAATTTCAGATTCCGGAATATATTGTAAGTCAGATTCTGATACAACCCCTTTCGAGAAATTCAGTGTCCTGTGAGCTGAGACGTTTACAGGTAAGTTCCCAAAGGACTTCATTTTTGAAAGAATTGAGGCCTGACTAGTTGTGGTGACTTCAACAAGAAGTTCACCAGAACGTAATTTTTTTACTGATTTTGCATCGCCTATTGTGCTTTTTAAACATTTCTGAATAAGGAAGGGAGATATCTTATTAAAATTATTTTCTATGAGTTTTATGATAAAGAATCTGGCTCGGGAATTATAAATTTCTGCTACATTCTCTAAAGAATGTTTCGCGCGATTCGCCCAGGAAGCTGTAACTAAATTCTCTTTAGTTGCAGCCATAATCACTTTATTAAAACCACGGATTGCTTCGAGTTCGATCGGGGCCCCCGCCAGACCCCGTCGTTCCACACTTTTCTATCGTGACCAGTGTAACCGCCGGATTCTTCGCAACTAAATGACAGACGCCGGGATGTAACGTGCACCTGGTGCACGGTCCCCGACAGAATCGAGGAGGATTTCTCGCTACCTCGCGACGTCTGCCATAAAGATACACGCAACCAGGGCCTCTACCTCTGGGACATTTTAAGGAAAACGTACCACAACCATTACCCACATAGCACTCCACTTCTCTCCGCCAACACAACCCCAACAGGGTCGGTTCCCTAGCCCAAACGGTGTCCCTCACGGGAGAGGCCGAAGAGTGGTACTGGACCCAGTAGCGTCAAGGCTGGGCGGGTGGAGATCGGTTTTGATACCATGAAGGCTCCGAAGGGGACAGATAGCACAAAAACTTTTTTTGGAAATTTTAATAATTTTCACATTTTTTTGATTTTTTATTTATTTTTTTAAACGAAGAAATGACAAACAAAAAAACACATAGGGTTAAGAAAGAAAACAGCAACAAAAAAAAATTAGTGGAAGCTCCAGTTGGAAAGGAAGAAAAGTCCGGAAAGGAGAAAACAAAAGAAATAGGACAGGAGAAGCGAAAGAGAGATGGATCGCTATGGGACACTGGGGACGCTACACCCACATTCACCAAAGACAGTGAACCCCACGGAGAGAGAAAAAGACACTAGGGTACCTCGGGGTTGTGAAGCCCGTGTTTACCTAAAGAAGGTAAACCCCCTGAGGGGCTAAACTATAGGACGCTTGCTAGTTATTGCAGAGGAAAGCCTGTAATGCATATATCCTTTCCCTAAAGCTGTTTTTCAAAAGCTTAAGAGTTGTGCTTCTTCTCAATACCAGATGTAGCCACTATTGAAATTAAATTATTTCAAGTTATTTTCAGACAAGTGATACAAGCGCTCTCACACTATGGGTAGCCGCAAAAAGTAAGTGTCTTTTGAGAACTTCTTATTCATAAAATTGATCTGATTTAAAATGATATCTTTTAAATAGATCATTGAAGTCTTCTATAAAGTTCTTTTGCAAAAAGAGCAATATCATTGTTCTATAATCACGGTTAATCTATGGCGTCCTGTTTATGGGACACTGGGAACTCGTGTGTGCATTAAGCCTAAAACATTTTTAACAGTCTTAGGAATTATCAACGAGCATTTTCATTTAAAATACACTTGTTTTATGTGATAAAATCTCAAAATGCATGTCTTTCTTCTTATTGTTATTGTTTAATAATTATTTAAATTGCACAATATATGTTCAAAAAAGAAAGCTTGTTGAAGGCTTTCCCTTTACAACAAATCTTAGATGTTGATGAAACCATGATACCCTACTACGGACGACATCCGGGTAAGCAGTTTATTAGAGGAAAGCCCATTAGATTTGGGTTTAAGGGCTGATGTCTCAATTGTCCAAATGGCTACTTGGTTTGACTTTTATCAAGGGAAAGACTCGAATAAAATAGCTAACCAAAATGATTATGGTCTTGGAGACTCAGTTGTCTTAGATCTAATTAGTGAGCTTCCAAAATATCCATTTATGATCGCAATAGACAATTACTTTACATCCATAAAGCTCATCGAAGAAATGTCAAATTTAGGATTTGCAGTTGTAGGTACAGCCAGGGAAAACAGAATTGAGAAATGTAGAGTTGAAAATGTGGAAAATCTTCGAAAAAAAGATAGAGATACTATGGATTACAGGACAGATATTTCATCTGGTATAATTGTCGTACGTTGAAAAGATAACAATATTGTTACAATGAGGTCAAACTGCAAAGGAGTAAATCCATTAGATTCAGCTAAACGATGGTCTGCTTCTGAGAAGCAGAAGATTGCAGTGCCTCAGCCTCGTCTAATTACGACCTACAACAAGGTAATGGGAGGTACCGACAGTATGGACGAAAATATTTCCAAATATCGCATTGGATTCAGTGGAAAAAAATGGTGGTTTCCTCTTGCCATGTTTTTGATTGATGCATCAATTCAAAATGCATGGCTCCTTCATCGCATAATTTGTAAGAAAGAGGATACAATGGATCAACTGTAATTTTGCCGCAACATTTCACTGAGCTATCTCAAACGATTTGGAGTGCTACCAAAACCTGGGAGAACAATAAGTTCAACAAAGATGAGTAAGCGTGTGAGCAGTAAAATTAGATTTGACCAAGTTAGCCACAATTGTGTAAGCAAAACACAATTGCGATGCTCTCAGTGTCCAGGTAAGATCACCAGAAAATGTGAAAAGTGTAACATTGGACTGCATAAAACATGCTTTCAACAATTTCATGCAAAATAACTGTTCCTACTTTATAATTTTTATTATTACTCAATATATATTATGTAAAAATGATAAGATTTGAGATATTAAATCCATTTTTAATAAATAAGTCCATTTTATTTAATTGAATCAAAAGAAATTATTAAAAATTTGCACTTCTTAAAATTTCAAGTACAACCTCGTTTTGCTCACATGTATGCCCAGTGTCCCATAAGCAGGACGTTGAATAACTTCATAAATATGGCAACGGTGGTCCATTTGACACCTAAAATGTATTTAAAACATTCCTAGGAAGAGGTCTAAGCAGATCAAAAATGAATAAAATTTGCTAAAAAAAATGGGCATAAAAGAGCTAACACCCTTTCAACATTTCAGGAAGAAACCGGTTTAGCCCTTTCAGGGGCGCCGTTCGCACAGTGCGAACGCCTAAATCTAGTCTTCGTTTCACTTGCATTCAATGTATTCCCGTTAAATTAACTGAAAATGGCTACTGCTGCTATCTATTATCAGTTTAAATAAGTAGAAACATTTTGAAACTTTTAATTGGAAAAAAATTCAAGATTTTTGACGTTAAAAAAAGGGTAAAAAGTCTGGAGGTTGTTGCTCCTGAAATGGTTAGGGACAGTGGAGCTCCAGAATGGGCAGGTTGAATGGTTTGGTGAGCGGGTTCACAAAGCTCTTCATTTTGCACACAATTTATATTTGTAATTAGCAACTAACGTCATATCATACATTAGCTGGTGGATATTTTTATTCTACCGGTGTAACACGTAAAACGATCACTTTGGTTTAGTTTGGAGCGCTACGGTCAATTTTTGTTACACGAGGGTTAATTAGACCGGGACCCACTGCTTAAAACCGATTCCGAACGGCTACAAACGTCCATGCCAAGAGTGGGATTCGAACCCATGGACATTGGTACCGATTACCAGCGCCCTAGTCACTCGGGCATCGTCCTACTATATAACAATTAGTAAAGGTTCAATCATGAATCCTTAAAAGGGTACTGTTCAACCTCAAACATGGGACGTGTTGCCTACTAGGAATTACACTGCTGGCCACCCAAATTGCAACACCAAGAAAGACAAGAGATATCACAACAAAATTTATTTTGTAGATAACATGTTGACCAAGTATCAAATGATTAAATTTATAGACTTCTGTGAAGTGTGGTTCCTGCCAAAATCAGTAGCCAGAGTAGCCGCCATTGTTGGAGATCACCGCTGCCACTCGCCTCGGCATTGATTCAAAGAGACTTTGGATGAGTTCTTAGGGTACAGCAGACCAAGCAGCTTCCACACGTTGCCAAAGTTGATCTGCTGTGGCAGCTGGGGATGGAATCTGGGTCAATCGTAGAGAAACCATGGACCACATGTTTTCTATCGGCGAAAGATCCGGAGAGCGAGGCGGCCAGGGAAGCAATTCAATCTGGCGATTGACGAAGAACCGTTGTACAATGCGTGCCATGTGTGGTCGCGCATTATCCTGTTGAAATATGGCTGTGGGCAAGCCCTAAAGGTAAGGAAGGACAACTGGTTCCAACACCTCGGAGATGTAGCGCTGGCTGTTTAAAGTACCGGCAATGCGTACTAGAGGTGTGCGAGAGTGATATCCAATACCGCCCCATACCATAATACCCGGTGCAGGACCAGTGTGGCGGTGCATAACGCAGCTGTTCAGCATCCTCTCTTCACGGTGTCTCCAGACTCGAATGCGACCATCGTGGTGTTGCAGACAGAAGCGTGACTCGTCAGCAAAGACAATTTCATTCCATTCTGCCGTCCACATCGTTCTGTCATCGCACCATTGGCGGCGGAGACGTCTGTGGTTCTGCGTCAAGGGTAGACAAAGCAATGGACGTCTTGCGGACAGACCACTCTGCTGTAAACGGCGTCGAATGGTACGCGCAGACACTGGATGATGCGTTACAGACTGCATGGACTGTGCTATGGTTCGCGATGTGACTGAGCGATCCGTCGCTGCCATGCGCACAGTTTGCCTGTCATCACGTGAAGTGGTGCGCTGAGGTGGATGCGATCGAACACGCCGGTCCGTCGTACCCTCCTGCATCCAACGATCACATATCCGCATTACAGTTGTTTGGTTTCGTCCAACACGACTACCGATTTCCCTGAAAGATAATCCACAATCTCGGTAGGCCACTATCCTTCCTCTGTCGAACTCAGATACTTGATCAAAAGATGATCGCTGTTTTCGACGAGGCATAATTGATCGTTTTTGTGTTTCAAGAAAAACACAATTGCCGAACTTGAAATCGTCGAAATCTCCAAGTCTTAAATAGCGCTTTGAAGTGGCGCCACAGGCGCGCGTGATGTGCGTCTGCGCTGAAATTCTAATCATTTGCATATCTCACCTCCGCTAATGCATGTTGTAAATTTCATGTTATTTGCATGTTTCCTTCAGGGTGTTACATTTACTGTGGCCAGCAGTGTATTTCTGAAAGTTACATATAAATTTTTAAATAACAGGTAAAAATGTCCAATACAGAGTCAAACACCTTTTCTAATGATCCATGTTTAAACTGGTATGAAATTTAAGATGAGGTTTGAAATAATTTCAAAGTATCATTTGTAAAGTCCTAATGAGAGTGTGTCATTAGTTACTTAATACAAATACAAAATAACGTAAACTTATTTAGCTAAGTATGTTGTGTAAAGATTAAATTTAGAACTATGAAAACAAATTAAAGATTAAAAATCTTGCTCGTTGAACTAATATTGAAATATTAAGTAATCTAATCGAACATTAAAGTTTAAAATATCTATTAATATTGGTTAGTCTTTTTGGATATAAAATACAACAATGAACTCAAAAAGTCCACTCAACAATATCTTCTCGAGGCATATGACGAATATTATCCAAAATGTCGCTGATCCACCCTCCCATACGGCTCATATTAAATCTGCTGTTTGCTTACTTTCTTCATATGTTTTCATTTATACACACAAACAGTGTCAAGAGTATTTGCCTAGCCCCCAGGATCTAAAGGAAGTTTTATGAAAGTGAATAGAGATACATTTCTAAAAAAAAAAATTTGGCATAGATGTAGTGCATCTACACTAAAAACAATATATATAACTGACTCCGGAAGGGCTGACATATATATATATATATATATATATATATATATATATATATATATATATGACGGGCGTCGTTCTACGCCCGTTCACTAAATTAGTATTTGCCGTCTTCTTCGGTACAGTTCGTGGCGATGAAGTAAGGCAGATGCAAGCATTGACAACATACTATGGTCCAAAACGGCTAAAGTTTATTTATTCCAAGTTCATGAAAACCATCGCTCCACCGTTCGCCTCTCTAAATGTTCGCCATTTCTGAAAACCCGTGGACCCCGCTGGCGCGTGTCCACTATCAATGAATTATTCCAGCGTTCTGCGTAATTCTAAGTCTTCATTAACTCGTATACCCTTTCGGCGCATGCGCAAAGAACCACCTGGAAAATTCTAGAAGCATTTGTTTTCGCGCTAAACCGTGTACATCTATCTAAAAATAAATTCCCTCTATGGAACTTCAATATTGCGAATCGAGGTCAACAACGAAAACGGGGAAAAAACCCTGTTTTACCAATGATTTTTATATTAGATTTCGCTATTTTTAAGCCCACTGTAATTTTGAATTAATATTTTGACATATATATATATATATATATATATATATATATATATATATGTAATGGAACCAACAACGCCCCCTAGCGGACTGATGCAGACTCACTCAGTGTAACTCCAATCCTGGAGCAGCCCAGCAGCTATGCTGTTGTATCGTAAACATGTAACCCAGTGTCTTATGTGTTTCTTAGTATTTTGTGTCCGTGTTAGTGTTTTAATTTCTGTGGTGTGATGTAAGTTAATAAATATTTAATAAGTAACAGCTAGTCGTGTGTCATCATACTTCATCGCTACACACACATATATATATATATATGTGTGTGTGGGGGGGGGGGACCCCATTGGTCTATGAACCACATTTTTGGTCTCAATGTTATAGAAAGTAGCGTATTCCACGGAAAGCGAGAAGCTATGTTTTCGATCCTTTGATTGGCAACATGGTTTTAATGTGAAACAATAAAGGAGAAGATATGACAGAAATTGAGTTATTAAAATCTTAAATTCAACAAGCCATAGCTTAGTTTTTTATGAGTTCTGTATCTTTTCTATATGGTACTTTTATTGCACAGTTAGATTACGAAACTGGATCTTTTAAAATGATTATTATATCCCCGACAGAACTATTTTATTTATCTTAGAAGTTCTTACTCATATATTACAAAATATGAAATACACTCATGTCCATAAATTAAGGATAATTCAGAATCACACGGAACTTGAACTCTAAAGTAAAAATTTGACATAAAGAATTATCACACACATCTTCAAGAATAATATGCAAATTACAGGAAGCCACCAGATGACGCCGATAGTACGTCACAATGACGAGAGTGTAAGAGAGGGATATATAAGGAATGGTGGCAAAGAAATAAAATTGTTCACAAGCGTTCTGTAAGCCCCTCAGTGCCATAACCGAATAGTTATGACACAGAGGACGCATGTGGATGATTTTTTACGTGGTAGAATTATAGGACGCCTGGAATGTGGACGTACTCAGATGTAAGTATCCGAGAAACTTGGAATTGCCCAAAGTGTCATCTCTAGGCTTTTGCAACGATTCCAAGATGTTGGAAATGTCAGTAGACGTTACAGTACGGGTCGCCTCCGAATTACAACGCCGAATGAAGACCGGTATTTGGCAGTAAATGCCAAAAGAATCAGACGGAGCACAGCATCCGACCTGTCTCGTCAGCTATCTGCAGCCACGGGTACCACAGTTTCAAGGCAAACCGTGTACAAACGTTTGGGAAATATTGGTCTATATGCCCTCAGGCCTGTCAGATGTGTTCCGCTCACGGAAACTTACTGTCGGGAGCGATTTGCCTGGTGTAGAGAACATGCAATGTAGACATGGTCACAGTGGACTTGTGTGATGTTTTCCGACGAGTCCAGGTTTAGCTTGCAGTCTGATTCACGTCGGTCTTTCATATGGAGAACGCCAGGTACCCATTACCACCAAGGCAACATCATTGAACGAGACCGTTACGATGTTGAAGGATTGCTCGTTTGGGGTGGAATTATACTGGGCTCCAGCACAGATCTGTCTGTTCAAATGAGAACCATGAACTGCCACATTTATCGAGATATTATTCTGGAACAACATGTACTTTTGTTAAGGGGTGCCATGGACGCAGAATTTGTGTTTATGGATGACGACGCCCGTCATCACCGAGCAAACATCGTAAACGAATGCCTTCAGGCTGTGGATATCACCCGTATGGAATGGCCAGCATTCTCACCTGACTTGAATCCGATAGAGCATGTGTGGGACATGCTTGGCCGACGAGTTGCAGCCTGTCAACCACCTCCTACGTGTGTACCGGAACTTGGGAGAGCATTGCTTGCTGAGTGGAGTAATCTTCCCCAAGATCAGGTCGATAATTTCATATTTAGCATGCCTAGGAGTTGTACGGACTGTATTGCATGGCATGGGATACATACAATGCATTAACCATCATGCCAACCATGTAATATTAAATTTTTGTAAAGGAGATATTTTTTTGCAATTGCTCCAGGGAGCAAAAATCGGAGTTTTTATGAATGGTATCATACATACACCATGTTTTTTGTTTTCTATCTTTAGTTTAATAAATGGGCTTTATGAATAAATCCCGTTTGTTTTGTTTCTGAACCTTTATTTGCTGGAGCTGGCATTATCCTTAATTTATGGACATGAGTGTATATGAAGAGATTGATGAAAAACAAAAATTTTATTCTTCAGATTATCTTTTCAAATTATTACTCAATATTTCAATGGAATGCATCTGGTTAAAACCCACTAGAGAAATTAAATAAGCTGATCTTTAATTGCAGGCTTTGCGAAGATATCCCTGAGGCTGATGCGTTTTCCCGCAAATCATATTCGAACTATATATGAATGAAGAGACGAAAATTTGTGCAATCAGATGCGGCTTTCTCCCAAAGTCTTCTAATGACCTAGATAAATGATTAACACAGAAATAAGTTTTACAAGTGAATAGAGAAAAGGCTGTGTTCGAAGCATTTGCAGTTTATCAAAAGCTAAATTAGTTCCTACTTTTGGGGATGGGAGAGGGTTAAACTATCATATCAAAATCACGAACATTTATCTCATCTTTTAATAACAAACTGAGCATACAAAGTCAAATTTTATTTTACATTATCGTAAACACTTAAACGATATTTCTATATTTATATTAAGCACCTTCAATGAATAATTGACACCATTGGTTTCAGAGTTGTATTCAGAAAATGACTGACTTTTACGATTTTATTTTGCTTAATGAGATCAATTGTTTGAAAGGAGTGATCTGTCAGTTATAAATACATTTTTGACTACTATATTACATAGTGAATTGGACAATAAATGCGCCGCGTACAAACTAATATATAACAAAATGATAGAATTACTTTATTCTCACCTAGATAACTAGTATTTTATGATAAATTAAGAAATGTTGCATGCAATTTTGTAGATAAAAATCTAATGTTACAGGGAAATATTTAATCCTTCTTTTTTAAAGTTACATGATTTATGCCTTCGAAAACATAAATAAATTGAACTTAATTTTACCATTTATGCAATTTTTATTCTATTTTTAATTGAGATGTAAATACTTTTCACTGTATTGCTGCGACATAATAACTGAATGATCTTACCTTTATTTTATTACGGCATTTTAAACAACGAGATATTTTTTTGTTATTCTTTTTAAAATTTAACATCCCCCTTTGGGAAATTGTATTTAAATTTGATAGTAATTTTTGCTCTTTGTATTTCGTCCTGATTGCAATATTTTACTTAATTTTTTCTTACTATTTGTATATAAGTTTTAATTAGCTTTTCTATCGAGTACAAACAAATTTGAATTGATGTTTCATTTTTAATACAATTTATATTTGTCTTTTAATGTTCATATTTTCGCAAATCTTTCTGAATTTCAGTAAATACAGGTAAGCAGGTATGTTGTCAAAAAATAACAGAAAATATCTTGAAAAACATTTTAATTTGCTTGGGGTACAATGATAAAGTTCCACCGGTTAATTTTCTCTTTTTTTACAGGTAAGCAGACTTTAAAATGCAGACTCATAAAGAGTGGAAGAATTTCAACAAAAATAGTATTTTTTATCAGCAAATATTTCCCATTAATGTAGACGATTAATTTTATATTTTACAGTATAAATGCCTTATTTACTGTAGATAATTTCTGTTTATCTCAACAGTTTTCAACTTATTTAACTTTAATTGTCTTAATATTATTTTAAATTTGTTTATCTGGAATTTCAGCATTTCTCTAAGAAATTTAACATCGACAAGAGAATAAATCTTTCAATGTATTTGTGAGAGAGTGTCGATACACCCCTTTGTGTCATACACAATGAAACTTTCCCCACTGGTGAAAATGAATCCCATAAAATTAATTTCAATTAATTTTTCTTCCCGTTCAGCCAAAATATTCCAAGTTTGAAGATTATTTTTATGACTATATTTATTTAACCAGAAATTGCAATGATATCAGTAAATCATATGTACCATTACATTCCTTACGAGTAGAATTTCATAAATGCGCAATTATTGCTCTAAACTTATAAATTTATACATATTAAATCTACATACATATTCGAAATAAATTAGGAAAACAGTGGTGAATAAAATGTTAGCATATATAACTTTTTTAACCTGAGATTGTAAGTGAAATAATTAGCAAAGTCTTCATTAGTATCAGGTTTAAATATTATCACACTCAAAATCTGGGACGTTTTGTACAGTTCATGACCATTTTATGTTTATTTCTAGTATACATTTTTGAAATTACTTTGTCTAATGCATTATCCTTATTTTGAAGAGCGTCTTCAAGTCTCCAGATTTTCATTTGGTTTCTGTAACGAACAAGATTCAATTTTTAAACACTATTCTTCCTTCAAAGGGGGTTTCATCATAAAATTAAACTGCTATTAAAAACATTTAAGTATTTTAATGCTGGAAAAATGATCTTAAAATATATATGACTACTTTCTTACTTCAACAAAAGTAATTCTATGTTTCTTTAACTCAACGAAATATTTCATTATTTCGTCACATTTATGATTCTCAAAAGCAAGCCGAGAGAAAAATTGCTTCTGAATTTCGAAGCAATCGATCTTCGAGACGAAACTCAACTCCTATCGTCACTTGTCCAGTTTCATCAAGACTGAAATCGGTTTTCTCTGATTCGTCGATGATCGCTTCAATGATTTGAATCAGTTGATCAAATGACGAAAAAGAAAGAAAAGAAAAGATACGAAATTACGAAGTTGAAAAGTGACAGTAAGCTATATATTGTGACACAAATATATATGTAAAAGCAGGGGCATCTTATTTAAATATTTTAAATATAACAAATACTTCTAGATAGAACATGACTATTATTCTTTTCCCAGAGAAAAGATGAAAGATTAACACAAAAAAGTGTAACTGACAGTAATGAGCATTAAGTATTTCAAATACACGCATTAGAAAAATGAATTTTAAAATTCTAGTGCGTAAAATATAAGTCGCAGTAGGTAAAATGTTGATAAAACTAAATTATGAACAAAAATCTTAATTTTTTATAAATAAATAATGAATTTTTTAAATTATAAACAATAAATTTTACAAACACATTTCTTAAATTATAATCAGCACATTCGTTTCTCTCCAAAAAAAAGATGTTTTACGAAGAGATATCAGATTCATTTTTCTATTGTCCAATCATGCTTCAGAATGAGGTATATAAAATTGTATTTTAAAAAATTTGTATTTCAAAAGATAGTTTTATGCTAAATTAAATCAGGCGCTTTTCATTCATTTTGAAGTTGTACTTGATACATTTTGAATAGTACTTTAGCCAAAGTTCTTTTGGAGTTATCTTTTAATCTGTTAGCTTTTACAAAGTTTTATTCTTATCATAATTTATTTCTAAAACACTCCCCGTGATAATCTGCAATACTTCGAATACTGTCATTTCAAAAGTCCTCTAAATTGCTTTTAAAATGGCAGTTATGCAAGTTCATGATGGTGTTTCAAAATAAGTTTTAAAACAAATTCCTTAATGTCTATCCAGAAACCTTCCGTATTCCGTTATCATGACTGAAACTAAAGCGCTTTTTCCACTGCAAAATGGGATCAGTTTACGCTCTGAAATGCATTCAAACGAACAATGCTTTGAGGTTTAAAAAAATTTCTTTCAGCTCACAACATATATTTAGTTTCATATTGCGATTTTACGGATGTAACCCACATAGATACTAACACTGTAGTCCAGGAGTCACATCAACGGCCCGCGGGTCAACACCGGCCCGTGGGCACAACCAATCGCCCCCAGTAGTTTATTTTGATTACATTGCAAAATTTATAATGTGAGTAAATCATACAAAATAGTAATCAGATGGTTTTATTTAAGGACCAAATAAGAAACACAATAACTCTGACATACATAACGAAACTGAACATTTTAACTGCAATTAATGATATGAGATTTATCCCAAAAACTTACAATATGTGACATACATAGGTACTTTACATAATGAAATTAAACATTATAATTATGATTAATAAGATTTAAGTAGCTGTCACTTTCCACTGACAATTGTTTGCAGTTGGGGATCAAGTTTACTAGTGAGAATTGTCAGCAGCAACTTCAAATGCTCATCAGTACGTTTGGACCTGTATATATTTTGTATATTTCATTTTGGAGAATGTTTTTTCACACAAATGAGTAGTACCGAAAGCGGAAAAGCATGGGCAAATTTATGCAACTGATCAAACTGTGTTAGTGGAAGACTCCTTTAAAATTCCAGCAGTGATTATTTTAAATATTTCTCTTTAAAAACACCGCTACACTGGAAATCAATCAGTTCCATTTGAAGTTCTTGGGCAAAGGTTTCTATATCGGCGTTAAAGGGATTTTGAAAAATCTTGATATTTTTTGCAATTGCAACAAAATCCTGTGAAGAAAATTTGAAAATTTGCGCGTAATTCAAAACTATAGTATGTTGGCATGATGATCTGGCTAGCTAGGTTTTGACCCTTGGGACTCAGTGGAGAAGTCAGTGTGGCCCTTAGGGTAAGTGTCCACTTGAGAGGAAATCTCCAGATTAGTCTCAGGGTGTTGTCCATTTGAGATCATTTACGCTCTCGAGACAGTTTCGTGAGACTCGGCAGTTACTGCAGTCTCGTGACCAGGAACATTTCGTGTCGACTTGAGAGTCAACTCGCAGTCTGTTGTGATTTGATCGCAATTTGTTTATTTTTATCTTTTCTTTCCAAACGTATTTTCGTCAGGCCCTAGCTTTTATAATTGCATATAAAATTGTGAGAAAAGGGAAAGTGAAAAAAAGGAAGGGTACGAAAGTTTGGGTACGAAAGTTTGGGTACGAAAATGGGTGGATCGACGAATTGAATTCGGAGCTTGTTCAACACTCGTAAATGAGTTGCGGTTGGAAGATGAACAAAAGTTCAGAAATCTTATTCGGATGTCTGCAGTGCAATTTGAACTGCTTCTAAATTAATAAAACACCAGATTGTCAAGTGTAACCGATCGTTATAGTGGTTAGTTATTTCAAATAACAGATAGTGATTACTCAAGTGTATTCTAATCAATCAATTTATTAAAATCAACTCATTATGCGCATATATATATATAAACACTTCATATCGATTCATATTTTATGCAAATTACATTTTAATTAATACTACCCTGTGATATATATCTATCTACAAATAACAATCCACATTAAGCAACAATTCACATTAAGCTAACCCCATCGTATTACCCTCGTTCACTAATAGGTACTGGGCATTGCAGAAAAGCAAATTAAAACTCTCCTACCATGTTTTGAAGATTCACCGTCATAACAATAGACTCCGCTCCCTTTCAACACTGGATGCGATCCGTCGGGGATTCACACAAAGGCGCGGCTCCTCATTCTCATTGGCTGGAACGGGTCTCGAATATCAATGGTACTGCGTAGCGGGACCCTCTCGATGCAGCTGCGGCGTAGCTAAGGTGACTTTGCCCGTCGATCCAAACTCGTTACGGGACCCTCTCGATGTGACTGTGGGCTAGCTCAGGGGACGGTGCACGTCGCTCCGGACTCGTCACGGCTGTGCGTTGTTTAGATTTCGTTTGGTCAGCTCCTCTCCAGTTGTCGGCATGAGAAGCTTTCGGGTGTGCTGGTACAGGGGGCTTGCAACTACTTCTTCAGAATAACTTCACTGGCACGTCCACTCGTCATCTGTCGAGCTTTCGATATCATGCTCTTAGATAGCTGGCGTATATGACGGCCTTGGTTCGCTTGGGTCCGTCCATAATCAGCTCGTCATCTCATCCTCCGTCGAATTCTGGGGCTTTATCTCCGCCGGGCGCACTCACTGCTCGATTTACTGCTACCTGCATCTCTTTCTAGTTCTCAAACTAATCTGAACCCTCTCTATAATTTTCAATCCGAGCAAAACTCCAAACATTTTGTCCTCATGCTTCCATTGGTGGCCATCTCCTGTCCAATAAGTCGATCTGGGCCCACATCATTGGCCGACCATATATTTTTATACTAATATTTTCTCCAATCAAAATTGAAGGGGGTGTCCGCCCGTGCACCCTTCTGGGGTTTCTCACACTCCCAAATTCTCACGCTGTTTTCCGACCTCTTGCCGTCCTCCTAACGAAGTCAATATCGTAAAACTACCTATCTCTCCCCTTTCAATCTTCAACTTCGGACCCATCGTTTCCAATATTTTGCCTGCACAGATCATTAACTGCAGCTGGTCCCACTTTCTTGTATTCAACTTTCAACTGCCCCCTCTCAACTTGTCACCTCTCGTCTTCCCTTTCGCCTACGCAGATCATTACGTCCAGCTGGAAAAGGCACTTCGTTGCCTGCTTTCCTCAAGTTACATATTCTCTACCCTCTTAATGTCGTTTTCCGTCCCTGCGGTGTTCCTATCCCTCTTTCCTGATAACGTGTCATGTCTCACCACGACATCAAGCAAGATACAAAATTACGTGATACAATTCCTGTTCATAAGTGATTAATGGTCACACTTCATTTTCTGGCTTCAGGTAAGCATATTCAAGCAAATATTCAAGTACAGTAGAGTCCTGCTACATATTTTAGCTAGTTTTTCTCTTTCTTATGAATACGTCTTTTCCTTCAGCTCAATTTTATTATCAATACTACGAACTGCATACGTAGATCCAAGTTTATGACCTATCAAAATAGGGTTAACAAAACAAAACAACTTTGTGACCGTACAATAGGACTCAAAATTTATTTATTGTACAGCATTACAAAACATAGTTGTAACAGACTCACAAATAAACGAATAATACGCTAAAAGTACCAACTAACAACTGAAGGGCAGGAAACAAAAGAAAATGACCATCACAGTTTTTAAATTTTATCGCAAATTCTTAGAACATGCTAATTTTTTTATCGCGATTCCTGAATAACTTATGTTTCATGTTCCATAAAAACTCCTGTTACTCATAAAGATGGATAACTCGAACGCTTCATCACCAGTCCACTTTCTTTTATCTGGTATAACCTTCTTTTCGCCCATTTTGAAAAAAAAATATTTACCTCTTTATATTCACTGCGAAATAAAAATAAAAATTAAATTAAAAAAATGAAATCAAATCTCAGCTCTGACAAAAATCTTCCAACATTTACGAAAGACTGGACGAGAGCATGAATGAGTATGTCCACTTGTGACAGGTGCAGTATGTATTACTTCCACGTGCTTATCTCCGACACTGCTCTCAGGCCCTTATCTATTTGTGAGTCTAGTCTCGAGACTACTCTCGAGACTATTTTGTCACAAGTGGACACTTAGCATTAGGCTAAAAATTTCGAGACCCCTGCAATAGCCAAAGGCATACTCTGTATCTTATTCCATAAGAAGACTTTACCGGAAGTGCATTTCCCCCCACGAAATCACAATAAAACAAACCATTTAAAATGAGTAACGATTGAAAAGGCTACAGCACCTGCTCTGATACACAACTTTCCCCCGACCATCTGTTCTATCTGTTCAAGCGTCGTATAGAGAGAACACAATGGTACGTCCAGAAGACCATTTATTCACTGTCAATGCCACAGTAACAATGACAATAATAGGAATAAAATTCTTATGCATGGGAAAATAAGCATAAAGTTTAGTTTATACACAAATATTTCTAGCAACAATAACTGCTCAAAACAGTTATTTTCTACTAATAGTTTACACACTTTAGATTAAAAAAACCTTATACCTGTTTCAGATGAGGTGGTTATCTGATTCTACTAGTTGAACGGGTAGGTGTCAAGGTCACATTAGCGGCACTTGTGCCTGCTGACAAATCGCCTGGGCGGACAAGTTGACTGCGTGTGATTCCCCACCATTTGTTATGTGGCTACACTCCTTAACAGCCGCCTTTTCAACTAGTTGAATCAACTAACCGCCTCGCATGAAAGAGGTCTTAAACGACACAGTTTCATTTTAAATCTTTCACAACTTCCATTTCGAGGATTCTTAAAATTATTAAGTTGTAATTCTTTAGTTTCAGTCTCTGATAAATCATTAAGCTTTACTTAACATAAAATATAAATATTACATAAAAATTATAAAATATTAACCTAAGAAAGCCTCTAAAAACGATATATTTGCTATGAAAGTGTACGACTCGAGTCGATGATGGGCAGCGAAACAGGGCAATTTATAAACATTTACAGTAAGGGAGAAAAATTGAGAGAAATCAAATGAAACCTGAAAACGAAATGGAGGGTGTTGTAAACACCTGACAACATACATACAAAGAAAACAGACTAAAACAAATTATAAGGAAGCATGAAGACTGATTGTCTTTTGATGGCTTTAAGGAAATTGATACATTCTGCATGACTTTTAAAAATTCTATAAAATGATCTAAACAACTTAAAGATTAGTTATTAGATGAAACATAAGCTGCATTTACATGGACAACAATAATACCCGGGATTTACCCGTTAACAGGGAAATCCTTTGAAGTCCGTTTACACGGGACAACATTTTCGCCCTGCTTTTACCCGCCTTACCGGAAGTAAAGGCCATCACATGATTCGGCGGAAGTGATCATCATACACCATCATTCCTTGTTTATTTTTTATTTAAATGCACCACATGTCAGTCGCTGTTGATAATCATGGAACGTTTACTATTTTTTCTGTTGTTTTCAAAAATAAATTTAGAAAATCGATTGGAAAAAAGGAATATAAGAAATAGAAGATTGATGCTGATATTAGATATAACCGTACGATCTGTGGCTTCATCGCTAAATTTAGTTTTTCCACAACGAAGAATGTAGGCAAAACTGCGAAGCTCTGTTTGGTGGGAAGAAATTGTTTTAAATTCCTGGAGTAATAAAGACTGGAAAGAAAATTTTCGAATCGATAGGTAATTTTTTTAAATTATAAGATTAATTGTAAGTTACTTATTGTTTTAATAAATCCTTTTATAAAATCAAAATGTAATTTGGATTTGAATTTTGTTTCAGTAAGTTTTAGTGATGTATAAATAAAAAAATCATAAATAGATAACTTAATTTTTATCTGTGGATTCTAAAATAATTAATTTATAAATAAATTTTAATGTTACGTTTAATTATTGATTCTGCTTATTAAATTTATTAATTTTACCATAACACTTTAAACGAAAATGTTGAATTTTCATTTTAGTACTAAAAAGTTATGAAATAAAAAGCTATGAAAAAATTAACATAGTTAATGCAAGTGAATCTCTTTTAATCAATAATAAGTGTTATGCTGTTTGTAAAATATTAAATAGCTTCAAAAAGTATCAACATATGATTTAGAGTAATATTTTTCCGATAGAGTTAAATATTTTTTATTAGCATGTCTTGCCTAAGAGTGTTATATATTGTTATAAAAGCACGAACAAAAGAATATAATATACAGTAATAGTTTTCAAATATGTAATATGTGCAAACTTATAATAAACTGTTTTTAAAAATTAAATGCTTTTCCCAAAATTTATTATTTCTTTAAAGGTCAACATTCTCGCTTTAACCCCTTCCTTCTCGCTCCCAACAAAATTACTGGGTGAGGTTTCGCTCTCTATTTCTCGTGCCCATGATATTTCCGGGCTGAAGTGTTCAAAAGTAACACAACAAAAAGATTAAAAACAATCCATTTCATTTACGCAGAAGAAATTTTATTTCTTATTTTACATACCAGATGGCAGTACCAGCCTATTTATAATGTAATTGGGGATGGGTTTTTTTTTAAACTAGATGTGGCAGACCAAGAAATAAATGAAATCCTCCGGAAAAAAATAGGTACTTTTCTACTGTTTTCTTGAAAACTAGTGATTGTTAAGGGGTTCCAGATCTCTCCATCGATTATTTGGCTGTATTTTCATGGATTCGCACATGTTCAAATCAGCCATGTTTGTTTACTACTAGCTTCCTGCTTCGAAATGCATCATGGGTAATTAGATGGTTTTATCCTAGTTCGATGCAGGGTCGAAATTCCACCCTGCATTTTTCCCTATCGTAGGGAAGAGGAGTGAAAAAGCAAGAATCAACCCTGCTTTGACCCGGGTTTTTGGCACATGTAAACGGCACTATAGTTTTTTGTTATAAATTTGACCCTAAATATTTTGAGGGTTTATTACGGGTGCAGAGTTAAAGGTTAGTTTTATAATATTTAAAGCAGCTTCTGCCCCTTATTTCCATTTTCTAACTTTACAAAGTATAAAAAACAGCTAATATAAAAGCTTGCAACATCTAACACTATAACTACACAAAAATTGCAATTAATATTACGAAGTTTTTAAATTTATAGTCTTCGTGTAAACTGCGATATACAACCAAATTTTATAAATTTACTCATTTTCACGACCGTTTCATTTGTGGCATTAACTGTGGTAAAATGATTACATTTAAGCTGTGTATGAATTTTCTTTTATTTTATCATTAATATATTTATGGTCCATGGGGTAAGAAGGTTTTCTTTAATCTCAAATTTTAGAACGACCGGTCAGCTAACATCAAAGGACACGTTCATGTAAATAATATTCATTTATTTTTAAAAGAATTCGTGACACAAAAATTCTTGCAAAATGCGCTTGTTTATTATATTGGCATTAAACATAAACTATAGCTATGAAAAAAAACCACACACCAGTTTTCATTTTGATTACATTGTCACTATGGTATCTACGTGTATCCCGATATTTTTATATATATTGAAAGTTTTATCTCCACGGCATTTGCTAATTTGCGATCTTTTAAAGACTATATTCAAATTCCTTGCAAAGTATAATTATGAATTTTTTTCTATTTTTATTAAAATGATGTCTAAAGATTTTTTATTCTTCTTTTGTAGAAATTTAGAATCATTCTTCCATATGCAAATTTTACCCCGGAAAATATTTTTTTCTCTTTAAGGTTATTAAACATTCCATTTATATATATATATATATATATAACATTACAAATCCCATAACTCTTTTAAATTCTAATTTATTCTAAATTTCCTTGGGTGTTCGAGCTAATTTCGCTTTAGATTCTAAGTTCTAATTTCCCTTTGGGGAAAAGCTTTAAGATGGCTTCCTTTTTCCAATCATTGTAGCGTGGGTACCGAAATTAAAGACTACTGAGCATTTTCACGTCAATTTTAAGCATTAACCAATTAGACACCATTACATAGATCACATGACGAGATTGTCTATATAAGAGCTTGCACCATTGTAGGTATGGTGAATCATCGTTAAACTATTGCTTCGAGAGGTGACGCTGCTGTCGATGTAATAAATGGGTTGTCCGATGTAAACTGTCCTAATTCTTGCTCGAGTGTCAACAGCACTGGGAACTTTATTCAGAGCTTTCAGCGAATCATCGGGGATACCTGATTCTTCCGAAACTTCAAATTTCATACAAAACAAATCAATAGTGAAAAACATAACCCTAAAACATATTTCAAATTCTCCAATATTTCAAAAATTTTCGTTTTCATCATGATGTACAAAATATTATACCTCTGAGTCTTAAAGAATAAGGAAGCATGTCTTTACACTCATGCTTGTCTGAAAATTTTACAGGGAGACCTCCAAAAAACTAGTAAACCAAGTGGCAACCCAAAACACACAAGAAAAGAAACATCAAATTATTAATACTAAAACACAATAAAAAAATAAAAAGATCAAATTTAAGTGCTTTAAACTAAAAAAATACACAATATTTATCAATACGAAAAAGACAATTAAATCATTGAGGTATAAAATTAACTTTCATTACAACACTTTCCTAGACATTTTAATACCAAAAACTTCATTTCATTCAAAAACCAATTTAAATACCCTACTCAAGTTTGAAGTAAACATGGTTGAACTCATGCTTAGTTCTGCTTCTAGACACAAATTGATAAAACATGTTAATACACTCACATTTTGATCAAAACCCACAATTCTACCAATTTCAAAATTAAAAACCTCATACCTTATATCTCGACCAATACAACTCAATTCCCTACCTCACAAAACATTACTTATCAAAGTAAATTTATATCAAAGCAATAAAAATACACTTATACAATCGTATCCAAAAATTTTAATTATATACACTTGACAACCGATATGCAATATACCGAAAATAAACACATTATTAATCAATAAACCTTAAAAATTATTTACAAAATGACGAGACTGCCAACAGCAACAAAACCAAAATGGACAATTTAACTTTAATATGTTCTAAAATTTTCCAATAACTATACCAAAACTCATAAATTTTCAAAACATAATGAAATTAACATTTTCAAAATTTTACCAATATTTATTACTAATACTCTGCTATCTAGCTTCCCCCCCCCCCCGAAAACCAAATAGGATTGACTGGAATGATCATCCCCAGAAAACAATTTTCAACATGTACTTAATTTTTACAATATTAATTTTTCCTTTTTTTTTACCAATAGTTTCAAATTGTGAGAACATTTTCTACTGAATTTTAAATCGTCACCAAAATTTCCAAAATGTACACAAAATTTTCACATTTTTCATATAATAGTTACGCAAAACAATTATTCATCAGAACCATTTTAATTTTAAAATTTTAATACCTTAATGTCAAAAATAATTTACATCCTCAACTTGTACAATTGCAAATTTAACCAATTTATTAATTTTTCATATTTCTCATTTTTAACAACATTTTTTCAGAACCATTTGTTTTTAATTTATCGCGACATAGTTATTAACATTATTATTAATTCATGTAACATTACATTTCAAAACTATTTGGCATCTATATTTTGTAAATTTGAATCAAAACTCTTACCTTAATTTTTTCCCGATTTACTTATTTTAATTTTTTCCCTATTTCTTTGTATAGAATTAACAACAATTTTCTTCTTAAAATTGATCCTGAAAACGGCAGACAGTCCCGGAGATCCACGTCTCACACACTCCAACACTTGAAGAAATTTTTTTTGCGAGAGAGAGAAAAAAAAATCCGCTGAAGTTTCCACACACACAAAAAAAATTTCTAATGAGAAGATGGCACGATATCACTCAAACTTGAAGCATAATTTTTGAACACTAGTGAACATTTTTTTTTTACGATGAGCAGCCGAAGATTCCCGCACGACGAAAAATTTTACTAATCGCACAATTTAATCGCAAAAATTAAGCCAGATGACATCACTGGCTTAATTTTTGAAGAACAGAAATATGATGATCACAGGCCGAAGATTTTTCTTAGTACGATGAAATTTTTTTGATTTCTTGAATTTTAAAGGCTGGGTTCCCACAGCAAAAAGGTTGCAGAATCGCTGCCGTCTTATGCCGGACGTTGGGGCTTCACGCCCGATCAATTTACGTAATTTCGACCTCTTTGGAATCATCATGCAGTCAGCAGTGGTCCGGTGGCGAGGACATATCAAACCTTAAAACTCCATCAAGCTTTCAAGATGTTGACACTGTATCCATAGAACAGTCCAATTGATTTTACAAACATCTTTTATTAACTTCCAATTAATTACTCAGCTCTATCAAACTAATTCCCAATACCCCACCGAATTTAAATCTGTGCGCCTACGGAACACGTCCTTTCCATTCCGTAGTTATCCATGGCTCTGCAGATTTTCTTTGTTTCAACTTTAAAACCAACGCTTAGTGACGCTCATTACTTATGCGTGATGTCATGTTGGATGATCTTTTTGCTAAACTAAGCATTTTCTTAGCGCCAACTCCTCAAGGCTAATCCGTCTACTAAAAATTCTCCCATGTGGTTCTGCGGAATTGAATCAAGTCGAACCCATTTGTTCTACTTTCACTGCAATACCTGATGCCGCTTATTTGAACTCCCAGACTTTTAAATTGCTAATCCTATATATCTTACTAACTAAAATCCCGATTTAAGGTCGCACGATCGCCCCCCCCCCCATAGTTTTAGCCTCATATATATATATATATATATATACAGTGGAATCTCGATCTATCGTTTTTGAAGGGACCGACTGAACTAAACCATGGATGCGGAAAAACGATAGATGCGGGAACATACAAAAGACTATTAACATACCTTAAAGTTTGATATCCCTAAAATATATTTACTCACATACATAAATGCACACATACCTGTAGTGTAACTGAAGATAAAATTACAAAGTTGTACTGAAATCCAAGATCATTATAATATAAAAAGAAATACACGTAGATACACAGGAATTTTGATTCAAATAAAAGTACTTAATCGTCGTTTGTTTTTTGGCGGTTTTTCTCTCCACAAGTAAACAACATTTATTTTGTGTTGCGAATTGCATACTTTTCGGTATCGGATATTTTGTGAGAGTTTAAAAAGCGGCAGCCGTGAATCGTTTGTAACTAGAATCAGTCCATTGCACTGGATGGGGTCCGACATAAGACCACCAGGAAGTTCTGTTTCTGGGTGAAACACTCATCGGCCAGTGTAGAACTGCAGCAATCAGACACTTCTCACACACTTGACCAAACACCAGGGCACCTCCATCCCAAGGCCAACAAAAAAGCTGACTGTGAGCCATTGCTGATAAGAACAGAAATGTTGAATAGTCGGTGAATTTGGAATGAGTCACCGAATATAGGGTACTCCAGGGACTAAAGAATTAAGGAACATCAACGACGAACAAATAATGGGAGTGGTACAATAAAGGGAAACCAGGCTAAACAAGAGAGAATAAAAATACCAGACCGTGCATCTCAAATATTCTGCTCTTTATTTAATTAGAGCGTCATTCTAGCTCAATCCAGACATTTATATTTCAGGTTCAGTTATTACGAAAAAACGATCGCTCCGATAAATTAATGGAAAGCTGCGATATTCTGAACGAATATCGCGGGAAAACGATGGATCGAGGAACGTTCCATGCGGGTGTTTTTGCTTGTTTCTATGGAATTTATTCGGGACTGGGTGAAATAAACGATACATACGGGAAAACGATCGTTCCGGATTCCACTGTATATATATATATATATATATATATATATATATAATCACAATTATTTAGAATTATCAATTCAAAAATAAATTCCTATTCTGGAAAGAATATTCTGGCTTTCCCAACTCTCTGTTATCAATATACTGCATTAGCTTTCAGCAACAGTCGAGTTTTGCACGTCTCGTTGGAATTCTAGCTAGACCACCCACAGTGTCGTACAATCACTTTTCTTGGAAGCAATTTCTTGAGGCACTTTTCGTACAAATCATTTGTCCTGTGAGGACAAAGGTTCCTGGGAGACGTCTGATGTTCACCAACTATTTCTGTATCTTACTATCAGTGACAGCCTCTAAATAAATGCTCCTGATACTAAATTGGCTGAAAAACTAACCAAAATTAACGGAAAAATATAATTATTTCCAAACAACGGAAAATTGCAGTGCTCTATCGGTGAAAATCTCAAGTGTGTGGTGGGGTTCTTTTTGAACCATGTAATTTAAGTGAAAAATAAACGTTAAAAAATTATATATCTTTTTTTTTGTTGTTTAGAAAATAAGATTAAACAATGAAAAAGGTAATTAATAACATTTTGCATACATAAATATTTTAAAAATCCTTCAAACAATGAGCTGTCCTAAAGACACTTTTTATTGATTACTTTAGCCAATTCTCAGGCAAAAAGGAAGAACCCTGGTATGTTGTGCCATTTACAACCTAAAAACTATATCTAAAAACCAATTGTATTCAATATTTGAAGTACAGATGAAGTGAATAAAATTTAAGGGAAAAAATGTTAATTAGGCGGGACTCTTTTTAACCCACCATGCCGGAAAGTGTTAAAAGCTGTATATAGAGAATAGCCACTTCCACCCAGACTTGGGTGTATATAATTTGAAGTGTAACTCTAAATGAATTGGATACAAACACAGTTTATACAGGAAACAATGTTTATTTTAAACGTTTGCACTTATAGATTTTGCTTTTCTACAATGAGCATACGTACTACTTGTACGGATATATAAATACAGCTTTCAAGAACAATATATTTTTCAATACTCACGAACAGTAAGTCAACCAGCAGTTCTGCCACCTAAACTTTGGGCCCCCTAAGCACAAGCGCCGGTTAACACCTGGAGCTGCTTACCTCGTAGCTCCCTTAACCCGATACAAAAATGAGTGAAACATTGGAGGACATGGACTTGGACATGGAAGAGTCGTGTAAGTTAAAACCATTAAGTACTTTTGAAATTTGTTTTTGTCCAATTATTACATTCTTAACGTAGTATTTACAAAATGTTTTGTTTTAGTGTCAGTTTAGTCTGAAAAGGAGAGTTCATCTGAAAATGAAATTGACCGTAAAGATACGTTGTGTCCCACTAATAAGCCAACTCAACCCAAAGAATGTAAACGTGGGAACATTAATTTTATTAACACCAAGTTGGTAGCAGCTCTTGATAAATGCAAGTTAAGTGAGTCCACATTTTAATGGCTACTGCAGAAGCTTTGAGGCACAACACTGAAGATCTAATTAAAAATCGAACCTCGATACAGCGATGCCTTCAAAAGCTTCGTGCCGAGCATTCTTCAATAATCAGAAATGAAGTATGACGTTACAGTTAGAGTTCACTACCGTCCACTGGGATGGAAAGATGCTTCCATCAATAACTAGAAACAAAAAGCTTGACAGGCTTCCAGAAATTATTTCCGCTAACGGACAAGAGCATCTTTTAGGACTCCCTCAATTGGATTCTTGCATTGGAGACGATATGGCAGAAGCTATTTACAACTTGATTGCTGAAAATAAACTTCTGGATACAGTGCAAGCCTTGTGTTGTGAAATACTGGAAGAATAAAAAGTGCTTGCATCTTATTAGAACAAAAACTGGGTAAAGATCTCTTATACCTACCTTGCAGACACCATATATATGGATTGGTTTTAAAGTATGCTTTTGAAGCATGCATTGGTACTTCGTCTGGACCCGAAATAGGATAATTTAAACGTTTTCAACAAGCTTGGGCCAATATAGATAATTCTAAATATACTGTTGGAATTGATGATCAATTTGTTGTGGACAGTATCGGTAAAGACATAGAGATTGTGCTTCATTTTGCCAAAGCACAAGTTGTTATTAAATAGACAAGAGACGATTACAAAGATCTGCTGCAGTTATTTATGATATGTTTAGGAGAACACGAAGCAAAGGAACTTAGATTTCAATTACCTGGTGCTTTTCACCATGCCAGGTGGATGGCGAAAGCTATTTATTCCATGAAAATATTTATTTTTTGAAATCAATTTCATTTGACTCAGTAGGAATTGTAAGGAATAAGGGATATTTGTATATTTATTGTAAAAATATACATAAAAGTTTGGTACAATGCTCCCTTAGCCTGAAAAGCACCATACCAGGATTCGATGTTTTTAAAAGATCTTTATTTTTACAATGAAATAAATGAAAATATTTCCCAAGAAACAACAAAAATATTTTGTGGACATTTGTGGTATCTTCCTGAAGAAATAGTGGCTTTAGCATTTTTTGATAACACAATTCCTGTCGAACAAAAGGTAAAGATGGCCAAAGCATTTAAAGAAAAAGAATCAACTACTTGTGACTCTAAGCGTTTCCATTTTGATTTAAAGGAAATGGCCGAATTTACGCACAAAGAACTACATAACTTTGTGTCAAAAAGCACATACACATTTTTTAAGCGGTTTAAAATATCGTCCGATTTTATTGCTCGTGATCCTGCGATCTGGAATTCTCTTCCTGATTATCAACATGGCCTTACAGTAGTCAGAAACCTCACAGTTGTCAATGATATCGCAGAAAGAGGTGCGAAGCTTATGGACGAATATAACAATATTATAACACACGATGAGGATCAAAAGCAATACCTATTGCAAGTCGTAAAAGACTATCGAAGCCATTTTCCTTCTTGCTCAAAGAATTCATTATAAAAATTATTGAACCTTTTATTAATGAAATTTAATGTTATAAAATTTTTTTTTGTGGTTAAGCAGTTCTAGGCATTATTTCCGTTATTTTTACTCATAAATATTTGTTTTAAAATTAAAACAGAATTATTAAAAGTGTTATTGCGAAAATTTTGGAATTTAACTCATTTATTTCAATTTTCACCCCCCTTGTGGCACGTGTTATTATTAAATAAAATTTTCAAAATTTTTACCAGTTACTTACTAGCCCAAAAGGAAAAGAAATAGGGGGTGAGACTTATAAAAATATAGCCTATAGGCTAAGGGCCACCCTAAAGTACACATGTACATATAAATCAAGTTGATACGTTCTATGTTATGTAAGTTGCATCTTTAGAGCTTCATGTTATGAAGATGACGGTTATGAAATATAATTCTTGCTATAGGGAGACTGCTTCATCTAATTGCGTTTTTGTATAGAAAATTAACAGTATAATAATGGTGTAGCGTCCAGTAATGCAATGCATGCAGTGAATAAATATTATAAATAAAACTATTAATAAAGATTATAGACAACCATCCAAAAACGGGATTAATTCATAATAAACTCAGAATTCGGATTAATTCGTACCGCGTTCTATGGAAACCGGGTTTTAAGGATACCGTGTTAGAGGAGGGCCGACGCACTTTTGGCTCCATCTAATTTTGAAACCACAGGGCCAGTGGCTGCCTTGTAGTACAGCGGTGCTGAGCGTGCTCGGATCGAATCCCGACGTCACGCGTAAAATGCCTCCGTTTGTGTCGTCCCTTCAGAGAGGATAATTCTGGTCCGCCTATATGGTGACCAGCAAAACTGCGATGTATTTTAGGTGACCAGTGCCTCCGTACTAGTTAACAAAGAAAGAGAAACCGAGTTCTGAGAGTTATAGGAGGGTTTACTGTATTTAGTTAATTCAATTTAGTTTTGGTAATCTCTGATTGCTTTTATGGGCAGTTTTGGTGGTGAATGGACTACGATTGGCTTTTTTCACAGCATAATATTAAATAGATTTGTGTAGTCCTTCATCATAAATAATCTTTTTGGGGGGAAACCCCTATTTTATTGTTTGGATAAATGTACGTATTAATCTTGATATATACTTTGACGTTTATTCTGTGACTTACACTTTTTTCGGATACTTTGAATTAGATCATGCTTCTAATTTTACATGAGATAAAGCATTTCATAAAGATAAATATTATTTGTAACTTTATTTTAGTGTAATATTTTTTTCTTACAATTTCAATTTGTCAAATTTTTATTTAATGCGCTTCACTTGTTATGAATCATTTTATATAGCTACCGATTTGGAAATGATATTTAAGCAGACAACAAACTTTCATTTCTCTTACCTTTTCTTTTCATATTGCAACTTATACCTCCAATTACGCCTCTTCTTTTTCAGTACAATAAAAGGATTTCTATGACAGGCGCAATTGCTTACAGATTTATTAAATATTTGGAATGCAGATGAATAGCTTCAAAATATAACATTTTGAGCAGTTTGTTTTCCTTGTGAAGCATCAGAATTTTAAATTCTGAACTTTCATTGTTCACTTTTATCGTTCTGTCATCGTTTCAACCAACATCGTTCATCAAATACTTCTTATGAATTTCAAGTTCTGAGCTTTCATAATTTTTCTAGTTATATGTATGAAAAACCTTAATCAATAAATTTAATGAGATTGAATGAGTATATGATACTTATGAGTGTTGGGAGTTATGTTTAAAGATATCCGCAGCCTTAAATGTAATGACAACTGAATTGTTCTGATGTAAGCAAAGTAAAAAAAACAGAAAGATAGTTATTTTACGACGTGATATTTACTCAAATAAGGCAAAAGTGGACCATCGCTAACAACTTAATGGATGATTTGTAGTCAATTAATTAATCAGTTATCTGATAAAAATGAATCTTTTAAGGCTTTTAGGTTTTCATAATATTTCGACACTATCATCAAGAAAAGTAATTAACTGCATGTTTCTTATAAAAAGGGTACAACCAGTCACTTTATCTTTTAATATCCTCCCATTTTCTGCATTCAATAAATTGAGAGAGTTGTTGAAACGGGTATTATATCTTTTTATTCGGATATTCGAAATGAATGAAAATGCGATAGATTGGATGTCCAAAGAAATTAATTTGCAAATGCCGCCATTTTATCTCCCTTCTCCCTCAGTTAATAAATATATTTTGCCAGATTTTTACAGTACTATTTTAATAACTATTTTGTAGTTGATAGCGAACAGAATGGCAACAACTTTTCTAATTAGAACCTATCACTATATAAATTATACATTCAATTAAAGTACGTATCTTTCTTTGCAATAAATAAACTCTCTCGTAAAAGATATTAAATTATCGCATAGTTTATTACGAGCTAAATTTGTTCAAAGTATCTCGTTAAAATATCATCTGAATCAATTACTACTGATTTGTCTTATAAATGACAAGCAATCAGCCCAGTTTTAATTTCTTTTGCAGTTTCTGTATAATACGTCGACAGTTAAAGTCATTAGTAAAAGCAGATAATGTATTACCAAAAGCTTTCGGAAAATGACGTTATTAAACATTATGGAGAATTGCGTTAGTTAGAGGTTAAAATTAATTACGATTCGCTAAAAGTAGGTCGTTATTTGTCTGTTTTGCTATGTTGTAATTGCTTACGTTAAAATTATGAAGAGGAAATGTTTTAGAATTATAATAAACTATGAAAGAAAAAAAATTGCAATGGACATTACGGGATCTTTTTTATGTCATGGGGATTGCATCATTATATTTAAAAGTTTTTTTTTTTAATAGAAATGTATTTATTTGGATAATAACAGCCTTTTTTGACTGTTTGATGCATTATGCATAAACATAAAACTGAAATCAGGAATGCAAAATTCGAACTATGGGTTTATAATAACGTACTGTCCTGAAATTTTATGTAACAAAGTACTCTTTTGAAATCCTTTCCTTTTACATTCCCTATTATACAGAGAAATGTATTTGAAATTATACTTAAGGATTTGTTTACAATTATGAGAATGCGATTTGCCTAATCAATTAAGTTGCGATACCAGTTAATTTGAATTAATAACTTCTGATTAGATTGCAGATAAAAATGCGAACTCTGCTTGTTTCATTAGAAGAATTTCAGTCGTTTTCAAACCTTCGTTTGTGAAGATTTATTGGCTTATCATTGGGGCTTTTTGATACATATAGAGCTTATATAAGTAAACATTCTCTTGCATAGGCAAAATTATTTATACATTAGAAGGAGAAAAATATTACAAATTTTCTTTTAAATAAGCAGCAAGATCTCTTGATATATATAATGCATGTAGAAATTATATAATCCAAAAAAGAGATATCACATTTTATATAAGTGTTTCAGTCTGGATAAAAAACTTCATTAACAATCCTCCTAATAAATTTTAATAGGTTTGATACTTAGGTTTGACCATTTTTAATCGCTAATGTAAAAATGCATAGTACGGCACAGAATTAATATAAGTTGTTGAACTATATGTAACTTTTAAATTAGATTTACAGTATTCTACAGAGCGATTCGCTCGAAAGAGGCCACGAATATCCTGTAATAACTCTCACTAGTGTGAAACAATTTGAACCCCAAAAGCACGCTACATACCTCACCGTATGCGTAATCGATTTCATTACTTGCGATGCTGGAGGTGATTTCTGACACATTTCGACGCGGCGCTCCCTGATCCTCAATGTATTGGCAAGGACATCGGGAGGAACAGTAGCAAGATCTCCCTCATGGCGATGCTTGTTCCGATACTTTTCCCTAAGGAAGAAGATTGATGGTGCCAGATACAAGCCCCTTCGAAATTACCCTGTTGCCGAATAAGGACTCAATTTCCGCTATACTCCCTGCCGATGTGTGGCATGTTCTTCCATCTGTAACCTTCCGTTAACCCACGATAATCCAGTTGATTCACGAGCTGTTAAAAATATTCTAGGTACACATTAATGTTCATTGTGGTGTCCAAGACAATGGAGCTTATGATGCTCAACCGATACATCGCATACCATACACCAACTTTTGAGTCATGGAGCAGTGTTTGGTGAATGGCAAAGGGACTTTCAGTGACCCATATACGGATGATTTGCGAGTCAACGTAACTCGATAAATAGAACCTGGCCTCATCCAAGTACTATATGATGTGCCATCTACTGAGGAGCACATTGTACGCTGTTTTATTCAGACTACTTCATCCTAGCGCGAGTTTTTTCAGAATACCCGTGTCCTCTTTTGAGTGAATCCCCTATATTTCGAAACATTGCTCCTAAAACATTCTCAAAGGTGTTCCAAGGGTATAAAGTAACCCAGCTGAACTTTATTAATCATTTTGATGCATTTCCATAGATTATTTTTCAATCTCCTTTGATCAATCGTATTTGAAATTTAATTGGAACTACGTAGAAAGCTCCATAAACGTCTTGAATAAGGTTTCAAAAGCATAAATTAGCTTCCTATGTCAGATGTTCCAGAAAATTTTTTTTTATTCGATAGACATCATTAGTTGAGATTTGATCAACCATCCCCGACACCTGATCACCCCCGCAATTGCTCGAATGCGTCCTTAAAAGTTTTTTGGAAAAATAAACTGTAATGGCATTGTTTCAGGACAGCACATTTTTAATGTTGGTCAGGGAAGCTTTCTCACCCAGGTTTTTGCGTTACTTGGGAAAAGATATGTTTCTGTTGTTAACATTTGTTGAGTAAATCTCACTTTTGTCAATTTTATATCTTTGTTATCTAAATGCAAACGTAAGTCTTCTCTGCCAGAAGCAGATAAGATAAAAGCTATAATTTTAGTTTTTATTCTTCAAATAATTAACAGAGTGACCGCACGTGACAATATATTTTTCATTTATTTTATTCACTTGTGTTATTGATTTTTGGCATTCTGGCATATAAAAATTTTGGGCTTTAACAATAATCAAATGTCTTCTCAGCCATTTATTTCATTTTTCTTGTAGTAATTAACATTCTCATGTTAATCACTAAACTGAACAATTAATAATTTTTCGCATTAATATTTAAAGTACTGTGAGGCATTTTTATATTCAGTAGTGGAAAAGATTTTACATGTTCTACAGTTTTTGAGAGGTATTAAATATTCAGAAGGTTTCTAAGGAAATATTGTAAACCTCTGTGGGTGACCTCTGTACTTACCCCAAACCTTTAAACTTATAACTTAATAACTCTGTATACACAGATTTTGAAATAATGTCGAACTACGTTTATTTCCTTGTTACTTTTAAACCAATGTTATTCATGTTTTAAGCACGTTCTACTTTTTTGGTATGATTGATCTGGAGAATTGCGATGTATGAAAGGAACTATTTCAGACCTAATAGAATTTGAAAGGCTTCAGAGAATATCTTTCAACACTGTCGATGTTATTTTCATTTCGATTGACAGATACATTTTTCCCGTTTAACAACAGGATTTCTTGCCAACTTGTAGATCTCAGAATTAAGTCAATCTCCCTACTTTTTAGAATCATATATTTTCGGGTCCCGAGGTAGCCTAGGGCAGCAAGTTGGACTTCGGACTGGGAGAGCTCAGTTCGAAACTCAACGAACGCCATTCAATACATTTGTGTCTATGCCGGATATGGGCATATTAAATCTGTGGACTGGAAAGTCCTACGAGGTGATTGGGTGCGACGAGTGTCATCCCTTGGGGGTGCTCGGTCAAAATTGAGGTGGCCCGAGGTGGTGGTGTTGCTTCAGTTATACCGTTCCCCTATTGAAAGCAACCAGATTCTCGCGGATGAAGGCGCGATAAGTGTATTCACTGATAAGTGTCCTGCATTGGAAAACAACAGCAACAATATGAATTAGGATTTACCTTCGATATTGATTGCATTTGGTGTATGATGATAAACGAACTCAAAACTGTTTAAAACCATTTAAACTCTGAAGAAAGTGTAAACGGTTAGCCTTAGATACATCACTGCAAATTATTGTAAAATAAGTGACTTTTTCAAAAAGTTGCAGGTGTAGAGAGGTGAACATATTCGAACAGTCACCAGTTCCAAGTATGCCTAGTCCTGTACCTTTGAGTTAATTTTGGATTCATTCGATTTCTTGGAACAATGCTGAATTTCGGGTATGGTTTTACTTTATATTTTCAAAGTAAGTTGCATCACTTTATTTTAATGTGAATATATAGGGTAATTTTCAGAGGATCTCCGGCACTGAACAAATGGCGGAAATATGTCGTTAAATCTAATGCAAAGGTTCTCCATCAGTTGACATAAAGGTTGTCCAGAAATTTCATCTAGGTGGCTCTTTTTCCTGATAAAGAGCCTGATGAAGATTATTTTGCAGCACTTTCTGTGTTGATGTCCGTCAGGAAAGGTTGTTGAAACACAGTCTTGAATACACAGTCGATTTACTTGAATATTGTTGAAATTGTTACAAAATATTGTTACATGGGAGAGCTGTCAACAGGTCTCTTGATCACTGATTAGAATTCTTGAGACACTGACAGAGTTAGTCAAACGTCGGATAAGATTAACGAGATTTGATCTAGGGATTTTCTTTCGAAGGTTTCTGTGTGTACTGCTATGTATAAAAAACACCTGAAGTTTGCTCCTTTTATAGTTTTAATTAATAACTTTTTAATCCATCTAACGATTGAATCTGTTCATCAGTTTTCATTCAATGATGATCGATTGACATGGTTAAAATTGTTAAATTATATTATAAGGAAGGGTTTACTGTATAAGGGTCAGTTACTTTCATATAATTAAATATGGAAGGTTTAGGTGTATGAAAATATTCTTACAGTTTTAGAATATACACTTGTTTACTTTGTTACATGTTCACTTATTTTATTCGCTTTATTGAAAATGCGTTTCTTCAAATCTGCTGAAAATCCATCTCCGAAACCTTAAACATTAAAAAGCTTCGTAATTATGCAAGCGTCAAAAAGAATTTTAAAAAATCATTTTCTCCGTTCAAAGCTCCGTTCAAAGCTGCCAATAACATATTCGGCAGCTTTGAACTTAGGTTATAACTTTATCACGCTTTAAAATGGTAATCTGGTTTCTATACAATATTTATCGCGTTACCGAAATAAACGTCTTGATCCATGTTATACTAAATATGGTTTAGATTATAGAAAGAGGGTTAATTATTTGAACTCCTTAAAAGTGCTAATTTTTCTAAATAAAAACAAACAGAATCGATGACAATATAGAAACTATATTAACAATTCAAGATAATATGCAAATATGCCGTTACACAAAAATTGGAATCGCATCAAGCAGGATTAATCTGACCGTCGCCAAATTTTATTTATTAAATTACTTATTAAAGTATTGTTGTCTTCAAATACCACAAAAATGTGTCCCACAGTAGAAAAGAATATAAAAGGTATCTTTTCAATAACTTTGGTAAATTATTTTAGGAGAGTTAAATTAAAAGTGATTGAAACCCGTTTTAATGTGATTCAAACAATATTAAACGTTTTAATGCTATTTCAAAAGGAATAGAAATTTAAAGCATTGTGTATGAATTATTTTCTTTGTGTTCTCTTAAAGAGAGCTATTTATTACTCTAATAAAATCCTCACATACGCTTTAGTTTGAGACACTTAAGCAAAATTTTAAAACGTCCAGCAGTATTTTATTTGAAAGTGGTATTATTAATATTTTATAAGCGATGCGCTGAAAATAGTTGACATTCATGAATAATATAAATCGCATTTTACAAAGAGTTCCGAAGGATTTTATCGATTTAGTCATCCTTATCTGTTTTACTACTGAAATACATTTTACATAAAATATATTGCTTAATAAATGAAGGTTTTTATCAGTGAAAATATATCTTAGCATGCTTGGTTTATTTTTCCAATACACTTTCAAAATTTATGCTTGCTTATTATTTGATACATTATTTGGGCTTAAAAGTAAATAATTCTACTATAACGTAATTTTTGCATCGAATTAACCGCTGATATCATGATAACAATTTTATTTATTTAATTTAGATAAGAGTGATACTTGATTTGGTTATAGAAATATAAAATATGATAAAAATCTTGTATACCTCTGGCTATAAGATAAACTTCATTATTTATATATCGTATCATTTACGACTAAGCATAGAAATACGACCATAGTTAAAATATCCAGGTGTAACGTATAGCAATCTGGTTTACAGATATGACTAGACAGGTTCTTGTAAAACAACCATTTTTGAAGTGAATATCGTCTGTTATATAAGCATTTGATTCTTAAGAGATTATCGAAACATCAGAGGGCTGGGAAATGTGATTAATTACCATTTATTTATTAAGTCAATTTATTAAAAATATTTCCAAACTGTAATGTACTTAACAGATATAAAAAATTATTTTGTTTTAAGTAACAATAAAATAAAATGACTTACTTCCTAAGAAAAAGTTTTTTTTTTATTTATTGAGAGGGGAAAATATACTGCCTTCAATCTCAAAAGATACTCCCACCTACGACTTAATGTTATTTTTCTCCGCTTCATTTTTTGCAGAGTAAGGATTATCAAGAATACAGCAAACCCACTATATAAAAATGAGCATAGAGTAGCTAATAGAAAAATATTCTCTTACCAGAGAATTGGAAAACAAGGGAAAGAAAATTATATCAACTGTTATATTAAAGTTTCATTTCTATGTAGGATAAATCTAATTCTCTACATCATTGCCAATCCCAAGCATTTGGGGATTTCATATCAGGAATTTCCTCTAACAATAAAAGCATACGCCTATGAACATCCCTAATTAAAGAAAATCTGTGGGTTCGAGTCCCACCCTTGGCATGGACGTTTGTAGCCGTTCAGAATCGCCTTTAAGCAGTAGGTCCCGGTCTAATAAGCCCTCGTGTATCAGAAGTTGACCGTAGCGCTACAAAGCAAACCAAATCTAATTAAAGTTATTTTTAATTTAATTTGCTTAACTCTACTCACATGTGCTTAAGAATTTTCTTTCTCTGTTAAGAAAGAAAAATCTTACCCTTACTTTTTTTCACTGTATCTTCAGCATATCTCATTCTCACAAGCGATCGCTCAGACACATTGCAGGGTAAAAATCCCAAACAGTTTTGTGTTATTTAACACTTTGATGGTATGATGTCAAAAGCATATATAATCTGAATTCTCGCATATTTTTTCTAATTATTTAACAATGAAAGTGAAAATATTCAAAACGATGTGTAACATTTCACTAGAACTCGAATATCTTGCTAAAGGATGATTGTGTCTTTTCTTTCGACAAGCATTAGCAAAGAAATCATCACTGTCACTATCATCACTTATGTTATTTACATTTTCAACATCACTTTGTATATCCGACAACGCGTCTCTAAATATTCTCCTCCATTCAAAAGACTGATCTCCTATTTTTAACTGTCTTCTCTTCACTCAATGAAAGGTATTCAATAATTTTTTATAATATTCTAAATTGAATATGCTTTATCAACTGCTCCTTATTATTCAAGTATAAAATGCAAGCACGCATTCATCATGTTTGTTTATAAAAAGAATTCTTTACTGCAATGTCTAATTTACTTGTAATTGCAGTGTCTTACACGATATTGCATGAATTGCTTAATGGCATGAATTCACATCTTCCGTCCCCAACAGTTGTAAAATGAAACACAGCCATTCACGTCTCCCGTCATTAAAGTGTTAAGTATACCACCCAAAATCAGCCTGCGAGGAATGCTGCACTTGCAGTGAATGCCGTAGAGTTGTGTGATAACTTGTAAAATGGTGGCTTTCGTTGTCCATCAAATCCACCTTTGATTATCATAATACAATTTTAATTATAAATCCTATGCTTGTAATCAGAAGTGGTGAATTATCCTTAATGTACAATATTAGGAACTTAACAGTTCAATCACTAAGCATACATACACACGTATATATATATATATGAAATGATAACTGTCGCGGAGCTTTCGGCAAATGGACGTGGTCAAATGTTCAAACGGAGCAGTGAATTCGGAATATTTCTGACAACTCTGTATTCGCGGCACAAGGGTATGCGAAATGAAGGCTCGGTGCACACCAACATCAGAGACGATATTTAAAATTAACGGATCATCACAAATTGGACAGCGTTGCAGATTAGGCGTATGTACAGTTCACTTTCATTTTTACGGATGGACTCCCCAAGGTAGAGAACGTCAGGCTCAGGGCACTATACTGGAGTCGTAGATGAAGAATTACCTCAAAACAAATCCAGAGAGACTAGAGATTAGCCACATTTTTAAAGATTTATTCTGCATACTTCCTTGCTTGACAGTTTCTATATCAGATGAGCATACATCAACTAAATTTGTCCGGAGCATTACGGACAAAGGGGTAAAAAGCCAACAGGGTAAAACTACATCTTTCCAGACCATAGCGAAACACACAAGTCCGCTAAAATCATAGTGCTACGTCCTTGATTCGGGGAACTGAACTTTTCCGATTGGTTAAAACGTGACACCTGACCTCATCACCCCACATCGACGAGGTCACGTCATAGCTTCCAGAACACTCCTCTTATGTAAGCTCTCTGTCCGCACGTGGACTTCGGGGAAAATCTACTAGGTTCAATTTGAGGGGTAATGCTTTATTGCAACAGGACAAAGTTAATAAAGGAAACGTTATTTTTAGAACATTATTCTTTCAATTTCCCCCTCCCCCTCCAGAAAAGACTCGCGTGAGGGGCAGGCTACCTCAGCAAGGTTCTCCATCAGGCAAGAACTGCTTGATAAAAGAGTAATATTGAATAAAATTTTGACACAGGTGTTGAAAATTCAACTTTTGTGTTACTAGCATCCTTGTGTGTCTTCTCAGGTCATGAATTATACAATATATCACTAAAGAAATAAATAAAATATCAGTATACTTAAATTACGGTTTGGGATGAATATGGCAATATTTCAAATTTCTACAAAACACGAAAAAATATAGGAACATTGAAAGTTGATATTACAAACTAATAATGTGAGAAATAACATAATATAAAATTTTCAGCATTCTTCGCATAGTCCTTTCTTTACCAATAGTAAGTGAAGGTTCATCATGGTAACATAAAAACTATATAACATTTTCACAAAATAAAATGATATGAAGGTTTAATTACACTAAAAATCTAATATAAAATGGAATGTAAAAATACAAAAATATTTTGTTATGGAACAATATATCACAATGTTTGTTTTTGTAAGAGTGTTGGTGTTTGTGTGTGTATTCCAGAACTGCCTTAGGTTCTAATTCTTTCATAACTCTACTACTAAGGAGTGAGGGATGTGTAGTTGGTTTCGTAAAAGTGGCCGTACTGTGGACCAACCGTTATTCTCCCACAGGACATGACATCCAAAATCATCATCTTGTTTAGGACGAGATGGGGAAAAAGGAAAAGTGGACGTTTGTCATGCCTATGGAAGTATGAATAAGAATTGGGACGCCAAAGGAGCGGTCATTCCACAGTCTGTCTTTGGTCATTCTAGTCAAAGTATTTGTTTTGTTCAGCACCTTAGGTGACTGAAATGTGGAGAGGGTTTGTTAAGTTTAATAGGCAGCTGGGATTACTTCAAAAAATGACGATAGAGGGGGGTGATAGGACAGAGTCGTCGAGAAGGAGAGAATTTATGAAAGATGAAAGAAGTATAGTTGTCATATTCGGTGGTTTCACAAATTAGATCCAGAAGTTTTACACATAATAGGTTTTCTAAGAGGAAGTTTAAAAGATAGGATTTTATTTCAATTTATTTAATTTATGTTGACAACACGCAAAGTTTAACCATCAATAAATGGAGTAAAGAGGTGTTAGGCACCCCCCAAAAATAAAATAAAAAAGGAAATGGATCTCAGGCGTCATGAGGTTTATCGTTATTCAGGTATGATTTGATTCTGTCAGGTGGATTCTCAAGTTTTACCAAAGTTCTTTAATTTTGGGGTTTCTAGTTCAATTTAAGAGAATCGGTTATCTGAATTGTATTTATTTACTGTTGTTGGATTAGGAGTATAATAGTAATTAAAAGTCTGTCAAAACATAGAGTTAGGCTTCATAATGCATTTTAAAAAGGTCAGGCGAATGATAATATCATAGTTTACTTGCATGTGCAATTTCAGTTGTTCGACCAGCTTGGTAGTTAGGTTTATATATTTAATAATTTATTGTCTAAGAATATTGTCTAAGAATTGTGAAAGGGCCAGAAAAAGTTTGACTTAATTTACGTGAATTTGGATTTTAAATTCCTCATAAATTACTTGATCACCAGGTTAAAATTTGGATGCCAAAAAACGAGCGTCATGTCTAATTTTATTTTTGTTATGGTAACTAATAGTTCTCTCTTTTGCTAACAGACAAGCCTGATCCACAGGAGTATAATAATTATTGTGATCAATTGCTGGCGGGTAAAGTAGGGTGCCAAAAAGCAAATAGGCAGGGGAAATTTTGGTCACAGAGTGGGGGGCATTATTGTATTCATTAACAACTTGCTCTAATAATTTAGTCCAGGGTACTTTGGTTGAAGAAGCATTAACTTTACACTTTAAGCGAGTTACAATAGATTGATTTACACGCTCAACCTTGCCACCCTAGATTGAGGAGGAGGATTTTTTCCCCTACGAAAAATATTTTGAACCGCGCGAACAGTCCGGGGGAGCGCTGTCGACAAATGAACAGAGCGCTAATGTTCCGGCAAATGAGAATGAGAACAATGAGGAGACAGACTCGCAACCATCTAATCTTCGGGGGGGCAACCCGTCAGTGAAAAACGCCTTTTATTCAAACTAGATACTTTCTTCGACGACGGACTCCAAAAACCTAAACTACAATCTTTTTTCTCCCGCCTCGTGTGTTGGAATCACGGACAGACCTCTTTGGGAACTGGCCATTCTGCGAATTGTCTGACCAGTGGCTGCGCATATGGGTAGGCTCAGTTTGAAGAACTCATTCGTTTTTCACATATAATCTGATCAACTACACTGCTGGCCACCCAAATTGCAACACCAAGAAAGACAAGAGATATCACAACAAAATTTATTTTGTAGATAACATGTTGACCAAGTATCAAATGATTAAATTTATAGACTTCTGTGAAGTGTGGTTCCTGCCAAAATCAGTAGCCAGAGTAGCCGCCATTGTTGGAGATCACCGCTGCCACACACCTCGGCATTGATTCAAAGAGACTTTGGATGAGTTCTTGGGGTACAGCAGACGAAGCAGCTTCCACACGTTGCCAAAGTTGATCTGCTGTGGCAGCTGGGGATGGAATCTGGGTCAATCGTAGAGCAACCATGGACCACATGTTTTCCATCGGCGAAAGATCCGGAGAGCGAGGCGGCCAGGGAAGCAATTCAATCTGGCGATTGACGAAGAACCGTTGGACAATGCGTGCCACGTGTGGTCGCGCATTATCCTGTTGAAAAATGGCTGTGGGCAAGACCTGAAGGTAAGGAAGGACAACTGGCTTCAACATCTCGGAGATGTAGCGCTGGCAGTTTAAAATACCGGCAATGCGTACTAGAGGTGTGCGAGAGTGATATCCAATATCGCCCCATACCATAATACCCAGTGCAGGACCAGTGTGGCGGTGCATAACGCAGCTGTTCAGCATCCTCTCTTCACGGTGTCTCCAGACTCGAATGCGACCATCGTGGTGTTGCAGACAGAAGCGTGACTCGTCAGTAAAGACAATTTCATTCCATCCTGCCGTCCACATCCTTCTGTCATCGCCCCATTGGCGTCGGAGACGTCTGTGGTTCTGCGTCAAGGGTAGACAAAGCAATGGACGTCTTGCGGACAGGCCACTCTGCTGTAAACAGCGTCGAATGGTACGCTCAGACACTGGATGATGCGTCACAGACTGAATGTGCTGTGCTATGGTTCGTGATGTGACTGAGCGATCCGTCACTGCCATACGCACAATTTGCCTGTCATCACGTGAAGTGGTGTGCTGAGGTGGATGCGATCGAACTCGTCGGTCCGTCGTACCCTCCTGCATCCAACGATCACATATCCGCATTACAGTTGTTTGGTTTCGTCCAACACGACTACCGATTTCCCTGAAAGATAATCCACAATCTCGGTAGGCCACTATCCTTCCTCTGTCGAACTCGGATACTTGATCAAAAGATGATCGCTGTTTTCGACGAGGCATAATTGATCGTTTTTTTGAAAAAACCACAAGAAATACACAATTGCCGAACTTGAAATCGTCGAAATCTCCAAGCCTTAAATAGCGCTTTAAAGTGGCGCCACAGGCGCGCGTGATGTGCGTCTGCGCTGAAATTCTAATCATTTGCATATCTCACCTCCGCTAATGCATGTTGTAAATTTCATGTTATTTGCATGTTTCCTTCAGGGTGTTGCATTTACAGTGGCCAGCAGTGTATATTGTGTTAACGATGGGCTTCAGAAAACTGAGTTGTAACAAGTACATTTTTTCCCTTGTTTTGGTTAAGATTTATCTTGGCAAAAATAAGTTGTTTTGTTTCTTAACTTTTCGTCTTCTGTTATATTGCTATGAGTGATCTATATTAATTTTTTTACGTAAACTTTGCAGACTTTAGAATTTTTTTGTCTTGGGTTCGTTTGCGTGCATAGTTAAAATTCCATTTGACAGTGTTTCAATGTACAAATCTGATGGTTAAGCAAATTCGGCCAATTTCGTTGGGGAATGAATGCAAAAATTTTTTTTTTTAATTATTATTATTAAAATATTAGCGTGCATTGTTTATTATTATTATTATTAACATTATTAGTATTATTATTGAATGCATGGACATCACATTATATGTTTCACAAAAATGACAGTGCAAGGAAAAGAGAACATTTTTGCTCTTTCCGCGAGTTAAACACATAATGGCGATTATGCACATTCGCCAATGTTTTTGAAAATTTCGTCTGCGCTATGCGATTTTAGCGTAGACATTTCTATTTCTGTAAGTTAACCTTTTCTTTTCATGTTCATCCCCGATCACAGGTGTTGATCGAGCCACTATTGTTTATTTGTTTTACAGGGTATGCATACCATTTTCTATGATTTTAGTTAATGTAGGTTGTCGCAGCAATGGCGACACTACGAATAGAATTTTGAATACGAGTGTTGGAGCGATCTATGGATAATGGAAACCGAATAATAGTGATATGAATACGAATAATGAAAGTTGGTACTTATCCCTGCTTCCAAAAATCTTCAATCCGTACGGCGAGAGAAGAACACATCAAAAATAAGACGTAGCCCTTTAAACTGGTATGCGAACGACTTTATTCTCCATTTACATCTAAAAGTAAACATTTCTCTTTTTGCGGTTGCCACACAGGAGAATCTAACGTTGCGGTTCTCACGGTAATCGCGGCGCCGCCATTTAGCAGTCAATAGCTCCCTCTACCGGGTTTTTCGGACCATAGGTTATAGTTAATGTAAGTTTTTTATGTTGTTAGTTAATGTAGGCTATAGTTAATGTAAGATTAAGCTTAAAGAGAACTTTATAAATTTTGAAACTTTTTTTAAATGAGTAAACCTTGCAGCACTAGCTTTTGCACTAGCTTTGAAGGGAGCTTTTGACCTCCTGAACTTTTTATACATGTGATGTCATTCATGATTTTTTTACTTCCAGTTTGACTTTTGTGCAGTTGGAGACTCTATTTGTTGTTTTTACACAAACACCACCAATGCACATTTCTTTGTCATAACGTTGGTCATGCAGAAAATCCCTTTCTGCTATTGCATTTGCAAGTTTCATAATCGCTGCACTTACACGCAGATACGTCGAATAATTTCTTTTCTGCTGATACTTTGAACTCACTCATTTTTCGACTATAAGTAGCATTAACCCTTTTTGCTGATTTCGATATTTTTTCATGATATTCTTTAATCAAATGGCTCATTTGAGTATCCGATACAGTTGGAAGAGTGGCCTTTCTCCATATCAGTTTAAGTTCTGTGATCGAAATTTCAGAAATTTGCCGAAGCTTTGGCTCTGCTTTTTTTCCGAAGCATTCAAGAAATTTTATCTGATATATAAATAGTTCCGAATCATATCAGCATATGTAGGTAATACATTAGCATGAAATTGTGAATGTGCTCCAAATATAGGGCAGTCGGATTTTTTTTTATAGTTTTGGGCATATTGAAAGAGAGCAATTTCGATATATTATAGCAAAAATTAAAGAACTTGCAGATCTTTCGCTTTACTTTGGACCTTTTCAGACGAGAGCAAGTACACAAATTAGGTGTGAATGTAAATCTTAATTGCCTTAGTCAAAGGGGGGGGGGGGGTCCATATGTCAGACAGAAAGTCGGCTGGCGCTGTTACTGATTAAGATGCTTCTTGTGAAGTAAGCAGAGATTACTGCAATGTTACAAACTTTACACGTGTTGCGGCACCGGAAAATATACTACGATTTCTTTTGAATTTCATATTTCTTTTTTACTTTCTAGTAGACAACTTTTCCGACATAGTCTTATTAAAAATCAAAAGTTGGTTTTTTTTTCGATCCACCCTAATTGGCACCTTATAACGGGAAAAATAACATAAAAATATAAATTGGTTTTGAAATCACGCAAGAGCCCTAAAGTTTCGGTAAAAAAGAAAAATCTGCACTTTTCAAAGACGTATAATTTTTTTTTATATTTTACTTTATTTCTAACTAGGCGTTTTTCGACTAGCTACGCTGAGGCCATCCGTTCACCAGACAGACGGCTTTGAATTGATTGATTGAGAGAGAGCATTTTCATAAGAGGCACTATTAATTTGCAGTCTCCCCCACACCCCTTAAAAAGGAAAAAATGTTATTCGTATTAACACCCACCACCACCTGGTATGATATGAGCATACTTGCATTACAAAAAGATAAATTTTCATGTGCCAGTCTGGAATTGAATTCTAACGGAACAGCATTAACCTCCTGAGACCCGAGCAAAATAAAATTTAAATATTTTTTTATAATTGTAGTTTATTAAAACAAATGGGCAGTAAAGATTGATTTTCAAGAAATTAATGAATTTAAATTTTGTAATTTTGCAGGGGAGCACATCCGTTTTATTGGATGTTGAGGTCATAAGCACGATACATAATGACAAAGATGCACAAAAACATTTAAACAAAAAACTTTATTTAGGTAAACTAATAAACTTTATAAAGTTAATACTAAGTTGATGATTGAATTTTAAACTAAAATTTAATTAAAAATTTAATTATTGAATTTTAAATGTGTATTGCTGATAGTTAATATCAGTTAATTACTTATCAATTTACATTAAGATTCATGAAAAACTTAAAAACAATTTATTTCGGCAGTAATACACAAAAACATTTTTAAAGCTGTGCAAAGGACTATTGTTTTTTTACTACATCTAGTATTTCTGCAGTATGCAGAATTTTTGATTACAGCAAGCTGATTAAAAATAGAACCAAAAGAATAGAATGCAACTAATTGTTACCAATAATACAAAAAATTATTTTAACTCGTATTAAGCTATGAAAAACATTATACACACTTCAATAATAATAAAACAAAACATGGTGGTAAAATAGAAAGGAAAGTTAAAACAGAAGTAAGAAGTAAATTTAAAAATTATTTAGCATGTAAAAAATTTCATGTAATCACATAAGCATGTAGGTTCAATTTCCAAATTCAAACTTATTATGGTATTCTATAACAAAACAGTATTCAACAAAACAAAGAAATGACAAACTTCAATCACACCAACCGCAAGCCATTCTGGAAACGGAACAGCCAGCATTAATTTAATACCTAAATCGATTCACTTGACACTAGAATCAGAGTTCACTTGAATTAAAAAATTTTCTCACTTTTAATTACCAAAACATCCCCCCAAAATCAGTGCATTTTCAAATGATCTATTTATGATATTTATGATTAAAAAGTTTGACTTAAAAGCATGTAAAATAGAAAAATAATTAAAAATTAGACACACGATGAAACATTTCTTTTCAGTGATTCATTTTTAGTGAGAATCCCACTGTGAATGAATCAAGCTGTGTTTACGTTTTGTTCCGTGGAGTATGCATTTAGAATTGAAATATCTCTAAAACTATTAAAATACCAGAATAAGTGTACGCAGAAAAAAAAATATCAATTTTTAAGGCTCTTTCCAAATATGAAACTTTTATGTACTTTCATGAAAAAAAAATTACATCGATTTCGACAGTTTCAAACATGGCCAAATTTCATAACGAATGCCATACTGGAAACGGTCTACCCAAAATTGTTCCCGTTTCCGGCCAACAGACACCGTTTTCCTTTTATTTATATAGATAGTGTAAAAAACTACACTTTGTAGTTACTTAAATACTTAAAAAATACTTTTGGTCACATTGCCGTTCATTTGAATTCGAGCAAAAAGCCTTAAAATAACATTTATTTTGTAAAAACCTCATATTAGCTCTCTTTTCCCATTTCAGTATGTTTTTCCTTAATGCTGAAATGACCCATGACTCACAACCTGGAGGTGGTTGCAAATCGACTCCCTCCCACACCCTATCCAACCAACCAACCAATTTGGGTGTGGTTACTGACACTGAAGTCCCTTTAAATTTTGACTTCGTATCAAATTTTGGCATCAAAGAACATGGTCCTAAAGTCGTCCGAATAAAACCCTCTTGGTTTTCATGCCTGCAAACTTTTCCAGCGGCCTCTTTAACAAGCTTTACACATCTCTCTACCGACTCAGAATGACATGGAAATGTCAAATACTCAAATTCTGGCAGGGCTTTGTCTTTTAATAAAGTTTAAATGTGTTCTGTTGCCATATTTGACAACAATGGAGGTGGCAGTGTTGCCAACCTCTACGAAGCGCCTCCCCCTAGCACCATCTCGAAATCCCCCTGTTTCCCCCTAACACCAACTTGAGATCACCCTAGACCTTTCTAAAAGAAATTCTGTTTCCAAATAGACATCCTGTTTGAGAGATAAATTGAAATAAATAGAAAATACACACTTACATAATGAAATGGAGGTTTATTTACGTTTGACATATGTATGGAACTTATAATCTAATAAAAAAACGCGTCTCGATTGTACAAAATATTAAAAAGTCCCCCCCCCACAAAATGCCCCTAAAAAATAGGGCCCCTAAAAACACCCCTTTTCGTCTAACTTACCCCCAAATTTAGGGGGAAAACCCCCAAGTTGGCAACACTGGGAGGTGGTGTCAGCTTACACTTTGTCCAGTAAATAAGATCCGTATTGCCTGTGGCTTGAAAAGTAATTAAAGGAAGATTGAAGGCGCTAACGTGACCTACCACTGGCGGCTCATTTATGGCTTTTAGTATATTCCTGTAGCGTAATTCTCGAAAGTGTTGTCTCTCGTCCAATATCATTGCCAACATCATATTCTCTGGATGGCAGAAGAACGAGTTTGTCTGAATGACAGGATCGATGATTTTTTTTTATGTTGTTCGGCAAATGTCATGTTGTTTGAATGACCTTTAGTATGTGCTTCGGACCGTCTTTCACAGTGTAATGCATCTTAATATCAAACCAAACAGGAGCATAGGTCTTTAAAATGTAATTTAAAAGTGTCTTAATTTCGCTTGTCGTACTACTTTGGGAAACATAAAGTCTTTATAGCCGGTTAGTACAGGTTAACTATCGGTTATGACTGAGGGGGTCCAGGATCTTTAACAGCTAATTATGGATCACAGAATCCAGTAATGACTTTATTAAATATGTCTAGAAGATACTGCTTATCTTTACTGAGGTCAATTTTATTTATTGTGATGACAACGTCAAATTGAATTGGCACAAAATAAAACGACAGGATTTTTCTCACGGCTAGGCAATTACTTGCCAATTGGACCACTGAATGACAGTGGCCCAGTTGCTGTCCCGTCTAAATGCTCAAACAAATCTTTATAAGGCAGCTCATTAATGTGAAGCAAACAAATAAACCATTGAAGTGGTCGCTGACACATAACTTCAATGTTCTGTACAACACCACTTTCCAACCGGCGTTTGTGACTGTCCCATCACATTCGATGGCTACCACTGCACTCATGTCAAATTCTTTTTGTTACATGTACTTGAAAATACTTTCGGCAATATCATTACCGGTTCCTTATTTGGTGCAACATGGTCAATGTATTGTCCACCAGGCTTACTATTCACGCTAATATGTTCTCCTTTTCTTAATCTGTGGCACATTTTAGCTCCTACTTTTTGTTGTATTAATGTATTATCTTTTCTACCGTCGGAGTAGATTCCATTTACTTATTTCATCTGGTGCTCCGTTTCCTTTATTGCGAATCTTCACTTTTTCCCTTCTAATCTTACTTTTGTTAATCACTCATGACATATCTGAATCAGAGATCATTCCAAGATCTTGCAGGACACCAGAAACTATTGCTGCTGTGGCCCTGTCAGAAACACCGTACCTATAACTTAATAAGGAGGTATACGACAACTTTGAACGTATTTGCGATGTAGAAGTCAACACCATTGATGTTTATAGGTGTATTTTTTAGCTTTATGTCGGCTTAAGAATTTTTTAAAGAATGCAACTTTCCCTGAAAAAAATGGTATTTTAAGGCTTTTTGCGCGAATTCAAATGAACGGCAATGTGTCCCAAAGTATTTTTCACGCATTTAGATAACTACAAAGAGTAGCTATTACACTATTAGTAAACTATTAAAAAATATATGTCTTTAAAAAGCGCAGATTTTTTTTTTTTTTCTAAACTTTAGGGCTCTTGCGTGATTTCAAAACCAATTTATATTTTTATATATAATTTTCCCCGTTATTAGGATGCCAATGCGCAAGGTTTCCGTGCTATTAGAAATTGATTATAAAAAAATAATTTTTTTCGCCCCACCCTATTAAACACTTTCAAAACACACATACATATATCTAGTTATAAGTCATATATTTATACATGTATTTGTAAATGTATGTATATACTAAGAGATATTTGCAAAGTGAAAAGAATAGGCATTCTCCAGAGAAGGAAAAATATGAATGATTATGCTAAACACTTTCCACAAAATTGATATAGAATAGTCAATGGTAAATAGTCTTCTCCCCCGTAATGGGTTGAATATGTGAGCACTGTTACGTTGCATTTTATCGATGGATTATTTAAGATTGTGTTTTGAAAAATCCAATATTTTCAAAAAGTCTGGTATGAAATTCCTTGCTGCAAAAAGTAAATATGTGTGAGGAAAATGTAGACAAAAAGAGAACCTACAGTAACGTGCTTCTTAAAAGAATACCATCAATAAAATATTTTTCAAGAAGAATAATGGTGGTTAAAAAAGCAAATATGTTACAACCAAAACAACGAAGAAATATTTCGAAAAAAAAACATTAATGGGAATTTCAAATATCTGAAAATATAATAGTTTCGAGCTTGAAAACAGTTTTAAACAAGAATTGAGGAAAATATATGCAGTTTCAGACTAAATTATTGTTTAAACACTAATTTTAGAAAGTCAATATTGAAGAGTCTCCTGTACTTAGCAATGGAAAAACTTAAAACTTGATTAAATTATAGTTATGAGCCTACAATGAATAATTAAATTTGAAACATGGTATTTTACTTCCGGGGAAAGGATGCTCTATTTTGTTATTCTAAAAGGAATTATTTGAGTTTCTTTTGAGCATCTTGAAATGAAATTTACTAAAATCATGAAAACCGAGTTCATATTTCCAACAAATTAAAAAAAAGAAAACTTACGAAAATAATATTTTCTTACGGGTGAATACTGCACACAAAATACAATTTACATATTTTCACGGGAATTGTTTACAAAATTTCCAAATGTGCAAATATGTGTATATATGTAAATATGTGTAAATATATTTAAGCATTGTAATAGCTGTACTGCTTTTTGTAAGAATTTCACCTCGAAAGACGAATCAAGTCAACAATGTCCTGCTAAGTGGTATATTAATTTCTATTTGGTCTTAACCAACGCAAGTAAATCTAAATCCCCAAAAGACTACTACGATTAAAGTTTTCAACTAAATATGTACACAAAAGAGCCAAAAGAAAAGCATGCAAATAACGGAGATATGCAACCAATCAGCGTAACGCGATGCGATCGGCAGCGCCTATAAGACAACGGGTGTCTGGAGAAAAAGTTAGATCCGTTCCTACTGCGACAATGGCGGGATATCACAATTTATTGGACGAACGTGGTGTTATAGTAGGGTCACTAGAGATGGGACATAGCATATCCGAGGTAATGAGGCAATTTGGATTTTCGTGAACAACGATTTCACGAGTGTACCGTGAATATAAGGTATCCGGAAAAGACCTTGAAAGAATTGGACCGTTGAAGACTGATGAGAATATTTAAACGAGTTAGGTGTGCAACACTTCCTCAAATTGCTGCGAGTTTCAGTGCTAGGGCATCAAGAAGTGTCAGCGTGCGAACTGCTCAAAGGACCATCATTGATGTGGGCTTTTGGAGATTCAGACCCATTCGTGTACCTTTGTTCACTGCACCGCACAAAGCTTTACGCCTTAACTGGGCCCGCCAACACCTCCACTGGACTGATGATGACTGGAAAAACGTTATCTGGTCTGATGAGTCTTTTTTTCCAATTGTATCAGGCGGATGGAAGTGTACGGGTATAGGGAAAACTTCATGAATACAGTAGGTCGTTCGCACTTTATGAAAACGATATTGATAGTTACGTTTTATATATAAATGCTTTATTTTATGCGGTAATTTGCATCTATCTGATAGCCATGGTTCTTGACAATAGCTCTAGCTTGATTTTTCCATGAAAGTAAATTTTTGTTTAGTACTGTTATGTCAGGTTTACCTCACTCCTCTTAGACCGTTTTCCAAAGTCCGTTCAGTGTTCTTAGATGCCGTTTTCCTAAGGCTCGTATTAAAAAACCGAAATCGCAGAAGTCCATTGGAGAAGAGTCAGGTAATTTGACAGGTGTTTCATTAAATGGGATACATTTTATTCCTGTTTCTGATTCTTTCTTTGCTAAATAAGCGGTAGTTGATTTAGACGTGTAACTAGAGGCTTTGTCCATATGAAGCTCAACTTTATCAATGTCCTTTCCATATAAGGCTGGAATTTATTCTTCAAAAATTGGGTCTAAAATGAAGGGTCCAGGGGTAAAACCACTTTACTCTAAAAACTTCATTTTGGGAAAACCGAATTTGAAAGTTGGAATAATCTGGTTTTTCTACGGACGCCGAAACTTTATCGCTATTTTTAACACCTTTAAAGTTATTCTGCTCCAGATATAAATACACGTGGTGTTAGTACTCCTTGAAAGCTACAAGATGGCACTGCTAACTCATTTTCGTAAAAATGGCTGTAAAGTGGTTTTACCCCTGGACCCTTCAAATATTCTGCTGATAGTAGAATGAATTAATTTGGGCTTTACTTGAGAATTTTTTTATTTTTAATTTGCCGTTGTAACGAAATCCTGCTACTATCATAGACTCCTTTGAGAACTTTTCTATACACTGACGTAGCCGAGTTGAGAAATAGACAATTGATCTTTTTTTATTACAGTCACTTAAATACACCCATGACCCGTCGAGTGTTACCACAAATTTTCAATTTTCAGCAGCTAGGTGTTTATCATATAATTTTCTACAATTTGTTTTCCTTTCAGCAATATGGTTTGGCAAAAGCAGATGAACTTTAGGTTTAAAAGTCTTTTTAACTTCCAAATCTTTATGAATGATTTTGCTTACAATGCCAGAAGACATTCCTAGTTTCGATGCAATGGATCTTTGAGCCGGCGTATTTTCTTTTAGGATCAGAGTCTTCACTTTCTTTATATTTACCTGTGTTCGAACAGTCTTAGGATGAGGTTTAGTGGTCATGTTTTCATTTTTGCTTTCAGTTAGACGTTTATTCCCTTTCAAATTTAATATATTATAAATACGTATTTTTGAAATGCTAAAACCGCAATTTTTACACCGCTTTATAATTTGTTGATACTAATATTTCTCCCCGGAAAGTGCAGTTACGTAACCTTCGAGCTATCTGTAAATTTTAGGAGCCATTTTCAAAGTAAATCTTTTTTTACATTCCAATCTAAGCAAAACAATAGCAGACAATTATTCTGAAGTTGCCAAATTTTTTTCTCAAAATGCAAATGCCAAAAACAAATTACAAAATCGTTTCCATAAAGTGCGAACAACCTTCTGTACATGAACCGTACATGTAGACCGGGAACTGTTCAAGCTGGTGGAGTCTCTGTGATGGTATGGGGCATGTGCAGTTGATGTGATATGGGACGACTCTGACAGGTGATGGGTACATAATCATCATCTTTGATCATCTACAACCATTCATGTCCGTTGTGCATTCCGACGGACTTGCGACACCCCTCACGTCGAGAATTGCTATTGAGTTGATCCAGGATCACTCTTCTGACTTTAGACACTTTCATTATCCCCCTAAATCCCCAGACATTAACATTATCGAGCATATCTGGTATGCCTTCTAACGTGCTGTTCAGAAGAGATCTCCACCCCCTAGCACTCCTATGGATTTGTGGACCACCCTGCAGGATTCATGGTGGGAATTGCCTCCAGGATACCTTCAGATAGTAGTCCATACTACGTTGTGTTCAAACAATTATGTTTGTTCGTGGAGGACCCACACAATATTAGGCAGGTGTACAAGATTTTTTTTTGGGGGGAGGGTCTCTTAAGTGTACTATAAATAGAGATGCAACGTATTATATTGTCAAGCTTAATGTACATATTTACAAATTTATTTTACATTACTCCGGCGCGTTATTACCGGATCTAAGTCAAAATTTGTCATACAGATTCTGTCATACATGCTATCAATGCAAAATGAAAAGAGCATCTGACGTCATCAGCTCGAATTCTTTCGAACGGCTCATCGTTCGAAACACGTGGGGGAGCATTACATCAAACTTTTTAGGTATCCCGTAGGGAAAAAAATGAAATTTCCGTATATTTGCTGTTGAGAAGTAATGAACAAACGAAAGCAACAAAGTGGAAATTGAACTCACTGGTCTGCAGTTATTAAGCTCACTCCAGATGCTTTAACTACAGTGATTTGTACATCCTATTTTTCTTAGCAGGCAAGGAAAGCACGAGGCATTTTGCTGGCACTCAGTTTTATGTGTCAAAGCTCTTTACGTGGAAGTACAATCGAATTCTCATTACAAGGCATTATTCGACTGATAATATTAAAAGCCATCTTCTTTTATCAGTCTTAAGTTCTTTAGTATTGAACTTAAGAATGTGCTCTTTAAATTCTTAGAGGCGAAAAACTAGCTATATACTGAAATGATTAAGGAATTGAAATTTTTTAGATATGTTTGCTAAAGTTTTTCCTTACTTGAAATATCGCATAATACGTGGAAAGAGGTTAAAGTAGATCCCATTACAAAATACAGAATTATGAAAACTTACGCAATACCAAGTTTCCTTGAATAGATTTGGTTTATTAAAGAGTGTGTGAAATATACAGTGTTAATTAATTCGACGGACAATCACGATACATGGTCATCGACGAGTGGTAGACGAACTGTTTTAGCACAATTTTGAAGAAACCGAAACGAAACTTCATTCAAAATGGCTCCCGGTGAACTCTGGCAAATAACTGTATTCAATCGGAAACAAGGATATATTCGTGGACAAATAACAAGATTAAAGACGATTTTTAAAGATGATAAGGTGCCTGTGGATAAAACGGTTATCATTCAAAACTGAATATAATTGAAAAATTGGGTAGCAAGTTAGAGGATCTACGCGGTGAATGTTATTGCACTCTCTCTGACGCTGAGTTACCAGCTTTCGAAGCAAGTTTGGAGGATCTCCAAATTGAGCTCGACACATGCGAGGTAAGCTTTCAAAAACTTCTCAAACCAAATTCGATATCAGATGTTGAAAACAGTCAGTCGTCTGGTAAATGTAATTTAAAATTACCGTCAATTAATCTTCCCGAGTTTTCAGGTCAATATGTTGAATGGTTGTCATTCAAAACACAATTAATGTCATTAATTGATGATAACAATGAGTTGTCAGATCAACAAAAGATATTTTATCTTCAATCACCACTTAAGGGTGATGCCAAACAAATAATTACGATAAATGATACGTACACTAGTTTATTCGAGACATTGAAAAAACTTTTTGAGAACCAACAGTTGCTTATTATGAGTCATATCAGTGAAATATTTAATTGTTCTAAAGTTAAATGTGAATCCGCGTCTAATATAAGACAGATGCTTGACAAAATCGAAAATAATTTGCAATCATTAAAACATTTAAAATTAGACACAAACCCTCTATGCGAAGCAATATAAATTTATGTAATTCTTCAACGAATTGATATTGATACATGTAAATTATATGAAATGGAACTTGGATCGGAATTGCCGAGTTGGGAAAAATTTACGGAATTTTTAACCAAAAGATGTCAAGCTCTGGGAAATGTTAACAGAGGTCCGGGAAGAAATGAATTTAAACGGGAACCAACCTCAAAATTCAAAACGTTAATAGTGAAAAACGAGAAAAACAACTGAATGTTAAGATGTACCGAATCACACCCAATTTTCAGGTGTAAAAAATTTATTGATTCAAACGCAGATGAAAGATTAAAATATGTCAGGAAATTTAATTTATGCTTTACTTGTCTCGGGTTTCATGCAATGTCTACATGCGAAGAAAATTCATTTAAAATGTAAAACTTATAACAGAAATCATAGTTCGATGTTACACGGAGCGAGCTTTTCTTTCCAAAGGGATACACAAAACAAAAATGACAACAGCGCCAATGATTTGTCGGTGAACGAAGAGAAAATTATTGTGCAATCTCAGGTGCCAGATGGCCTTATGAATTGTGAGCTGCAAAATGTGTCTTGTTTATAATCACTTAATGCAAGCAAAAATGTTCTTCTTTCCTCGGTGAAAGTAAAGGTTATGCAATCGAACGGTAAGTGGTTGGAGTTAAATGCTTATGTGACTCCGGATCTATGAGAAATTTAATAATTGAAGACGCAGCTAATTTATTAGGCTTTCAAAAATCGAGATGTAGGGCAAATTTAATTGGACTAAAAAATACAGTAGTTCCAATTACCGAAAAGATTTGGACGCGTATAACGAATGATGAAGAATCGTTTAATAAGAAACTTGAATTTTTGATTTTGCCCGAAATTGCTGGGAATGTTCCATCTGAGAAAATAAACATTTCTAATTTAAATTTGCCAGAAAACATAACGTACGCGAATCCTAAATTTTATTTATCTCAAAAAATATCGCTTCTTCTGGGAGGTGACGTATTTTACGAATTACTAAAGGAAATCAAATCCGGATAATGGGTAACTCTATCATTTTAATTGAGACAGTCTTCGGATGGATGGTGACAGGTTCGATTCCCGCAGTGCGTCCAAATGATTCCCAGTGTTATTTTATTTACTATCGCACTGAGGAGGGGTTACAACAATTTTAGGAATTGGAATCGATGGGCATATTCCAAGATGCACACTCGGACGAGGAAGGTAAAGCCATGGCACTTTTTAAGGATTCTATATGCTACAAAAATGGGAGGTATGAAGTTAGGTTACCATAGAAACTGGATTTCAGGGAATTAAATTATAACTTAACAGTTGCCAGGAGACGACTGGATCATTTGAATAGAAAATTTGAGAATCTTCCGGAACTGTATAGTGATTATCATGTGATACTAAATGAATCTATATTAATAAAGCAAGGTTGGATTCTGTCTGTCGGTCACACCTCCGGGTGTCCATGTTATATGCGTGCTGCATCAAGATGAATCTATAAAACTTACAACTATTAAATTTGGCACAAGGGTAGTGAAGATTCTGAACATGTGCACCTCGAAGCCCGAATTTTTAGTTTTATTACCGTTAATTATTCATTAATAAAAAAACAACAATTTTGAAGGGTGACAACGGTAAACGGAAGCTGTTACATTTCCGAAAAGCCCCCTCTTCATATGGCGCGATTTTGGCGGCCATTTTGGTCGAAAATCCGTGTATTTTTTTCTCATGAAAGTACGCAAATCTTACATATTTGGAAAGAGCTTTGAAAACTGATAATTTTTTCTGTTTACAGTTATTCTGCTACTTTAGTAGTTTTACAGATATTTTAATTCTAAAAGCAGACTCCACCGCTATCCGATATATATCCGTAAATAAAGCGTGAATCATAGACATTTCGAAGATTTACCGTTGATTCTTCGAAGAATTAATCGCATTTGTTACTATTTCTTAAAGTAAATTGTTGCATTTATTATGTTATCGTTTATTTGTATGAGCATCTCGAAGCCCGAATTTTATATTTTATTCTAGAAAAAATTTGATTCATTTTTTTATGCAATATTTGGTTCTATTTGCGCTAAAGTCCGCTAGATGGTGCCTCGAGAGTGATAGAGTATGAGCTGTATCGAGTGTGACACATACATAGCGCTATTTATTCTTGTACCACAAAATTTAAATACCTTTATTGGTTGTTTTTTAGTGTTTCCATTCTCTGACAACGATTGCTGAAGGGAGCGGGTCGCTAATCCGACCGGCTAGACGGGCGAAGACTGGCTAGTATGAAAATAAAGGCAAAAGTTCCAAATGACAAAGTGCAAAGCGATAAACAACCATTTTATCTACCATTTTCTATGGTTTAAAGAGACTTGGTCAGTTCCGAAAAAATAATGGTTTTTGATGCTAGCGCACATGTAGAAGGTGAACTTTCTCTAAATGACTGTTTGTACGCAGGACTTGAACCCCTGATATTTAACATGCTCATATTCTTCCGTTTGAATGCTGTGGTCGCCTTAGCAGATATAGAAAAGGCGTTTCTGCAAATATCCTTAAATGAGAAGGATTGGAATGCAGTCTGATTTTTGTTCCCAAGTTCAAATCCAGGTACAAGTAAGCATTATGACATCCAGATTTTCAGATTTTGCCGTGTTCTCTTTGGTGTCAACGCCAGTCCCTTCTGGCTGACCGCCATAATTAAGGAACACATCTAAAAGTTTCGAGCGTTGCATCCCGCTACGGTGGAAATGCTCGATAAATGTCTTTATGTAGACGACTTTGTGGGAGCTCTCGACGACGTCTCGTCTGCCATTCAGATGTCGCGTGAAGCCAAAAGAATTATGGCTGATGCAGGAATGAACTTGTGCAAGTGGAGTCCAACAGCAAGGAATTGGTACAATAATGGGATGACCATGGGTTCAAAACCCATCCCATTCATTCCGAAGTCAATGCTCCTGGCAAATTACACAAAGTTCTCTGTCTTCCGTGGCATGTTCATCAAGGTTACATCACGATAGATGTGAAAAACTTGCTCGAATTTGATGAACAAGAAACTATAACAAAAAGACTTGTGTTAAGAACAGCAGGAAAGCTGTACGGCATACTTGGTCTTTTAACACCGTTCACAATCAGACTCAAATGTCTGTTCCAAGAATTGTGGCTTAGGAAGTGCCCGTGTGACGCAGAACTTCCACCAAACCTTCTCCAAACATATACTAAATGGAGGTCTGAGTTGTCTGATATTTCCAACTTGAAAGTCCCTAGAATGATCCTCAACTCCAGCTTAGGTGATACCAACGAACTTCAAATCCATGTCTTTTCTCATGCCAGCCAAATAGCATACGGAACCGCAGTATATTGAATTACATTGACAAAATCACAGTGAATCTGGTTGCTTCGAAGAGTCGTGCTGCCCCATAAAAGAAACTGACTCTCCCAAAATTCGAACTGATGAGGGCGTTGCTCGCAGCCATACTTGCAAAAGAATTATAAACCGAAAAGGATCAACCACAGTTCGTTTCTGGTCAGACTCCCAGATCGTATTGTTCTGGATCAAAGGACCTCACTGTAACGAGGAATTCGTTCCAGAAATAATTTGGTTGGGCTGGTAACGCACGTTAAATTAATATAAAATCTCTAATTCTAAATAGTTGTTCCTTAAAATAAAATAGTGTAATTTCTATACCGTTCCTTCGACGTGTGTGTTCTTGAGAATTTAGCCGTTGCCCATTTTTCTTAAACCGCAAAAGCTTCAACCGTAATTTGCTCAGCCAGGTGTTAGTCTCAGGATTCCCTTGTTAAGTTTGACTAAAATGCACTTTTTATGGCTGGTAATTGCAGGGTGTGTCATGTGAACATCCAACTAGCTTTTGTCCACGCATGCCGTGTTACGTTTACTCCCTAAATTGAACCATAAAATCAGTTTTAAGTTAGAGATAAAAGTGTGTCCTCTCCTATTCCTTTGTGCGAAAGAATTTTTCCCACGAATGAACTTGGCGTCAGCTTGGCGTGAAAGCACTCTCCGATTAGGTCTTTCTCCCCTGGTTCGACCAATCGGGCAGAGGCGCAATGTTAACAATATCGGGGCTAAACCATTCACGGGCCTCAGTTTCGCGGCGCACTAAGTTTTTTCTCATCTTGGCGAGGTTTCGGCAGGGCCGGGTTTCTTTTGTTGGCCATTAAGCGCTCGCGTTGTTCTTACGGTAATATTGCGTACGCCGTGCACGTGTGTCCGTTATTTTGTTCAATTGGCGCATTTCTAGCTATAGTAACCCTCGTTTTCCGCGTTTTTTGCAGGCCTGTCCTGTGATGAAAAGAAATAGTAGTGAGGCATATTTTACTAAGAGAGAAGTTTTAGCTTTAAAAATTGTATACGTTTAAGCACCCCTTCAGTTCTTGGCCCTGGCCTCGACTATTTTTATCATGCCATGTTAAGTATATAACCGTCTGACTTTGATACGGAATAAAATCCCTTTTCGCTAAAAACTCTTTGTCTACCAAGTTGTTTCCTTTACGCTTACCCTAGATGATTTGACTTCTGGGTCTGAAGCTTCTGGGTTATTGTTCAGCGCATTCCACTATCATCATATATCGATTCGGCCGTAAGTGAGTGTTTTTATTTCAACCGAAGTGCTGAGGAATCATCGGATTCTTCATATTCTTCCGAAAATGACAGTCGAATGAGGAGGTGGTGTTTTTCTACGCTCTTCTCAAAACTACTATTCTGAAATTGTATTTGAATATTTTGTGATATTTTTGGATATTCTTTTAGAATTTGTCATAAGGATTGACTACATATAAGTTTTATTTTGGATTGATTTTGTATTTCCGAAAATATCGAGACTCGACAATTTTGTACGGACTAGGCTTCAGTCGACGGTAGCGGGGAGAACGGCGGCGGCAGTCTATGCAGACTCGCCCGGCTAGCCACTTAGCCTAACAGCGACAAGTTCGGTACATGCGCCGATGGTCTGTGAAGGTCGTCGAAGGTTGCAAGGAGGATCTTCTCATTCTTCGCAGCAGCAGCTTTCGTGTGTTTCTTGAGCATTCACACGAATCAAGAAACAGACGAAATTTCATCTTCTTTCTCAGTTCCTATAATAATACCCCCTTTATTAATCTTTTTGAGCATGGTAATTCTTACTTTGAGCTTGTGAGGGCTAATATTTTTCTTAATCATTTCTTTAGTCTCTTCGGAGCATTCAAGAACTTTTGAAAATTGTGGACGTTTGCAATTTTGTTCAATTGTGTATTGTGTTCTGTCGTTCATGAAATTTGCTTTCTGTGTGGATTAATTTTGTTTTTGCAGCCAAGGTAGGCAATTTTTTATAGGTTATATATTTGTGGCAATTTATGCGCTTATTTATTTTATCGAAATTGTGTTGATCACCATTATTGTGTATTAACAAGTGTAGTATTGGCTATAAACAAGTTTATGGCCGTATTTTTGTGGGACTGTGTTGTAGAGTTACAGTACACATTTATTGATACTCCGTTATATATTAGCGGTGTTACTGTGATCGGTATACATTTATCGAGATTTCATTAAGATATATTTGTCTCTAACCTTGGTTACAGACTGTAACCATGGAAGGTGGAAGGCGGGAATATGAGACCATGTATTTTAATAAGAACAAATAGTTAAAGAATGCCAGGAGAGGGCAATTGATCTTCTTAACAAATCAAGGTTTAGTGCAGGTGATAAAGAACAAGTCATTAAGGATCTAATAGCGATAGTTAACGCATATAAAAAACAACAAGGCCACACCCAGTACTTGAGAGGGTGCATAAAAGGCATGGAAAAAAAGGGTAGCACTTATGCGGAAGTTGTTAAAAATAAAGAAAGAGCGAGATCACGTTCAAGATCTAGGAAAAGGGTGGAAGGGGGTAAACACGTTGTAGCTATTTACCCTAAAAATGAGCAGAGCTCCGAAGAGACTAAAGAAATGATTAAGAAAAATATTAGCCCTCACAAGCTCAAAGTAAGAATTACCATGCTCAAAAAGATTAATAAAGGGGGGATTATTATAGGAACTGAGAAAGAAGATGAATTGGGAAAAATATTGGAAGAGTTAAAGGAAAACAGAAAAATAAACATTGATTATAAAGCGGAAATTTTGAAGCATAGTAGAGAATGGGCCTATAATGTTGGAGTGCCACAAGGCTCTTCGATTGGCCCTATTCTTTGGCTGTTAATCATCAATAAACTTTTAAAAGAAAATTTCGAAACTGGTATTAAGATCCAAGCTTTCGCTGATGATATTATACTAATACTCACTAGTAAGGTCGTATATAAATTTACCGATTTGGCAAAGAAAGCGCTGGACTTATGTGAAAAGTGGGCCCATGAAAATAAATTGAAGTATAGCATAGATAAATCATGTTATAATATTATACCAAGTAGAGGCAAAGTCTCGAGAAAACCTACAATAAAGATTATGAACAGTAATATAAAATATAATAAAGAGATGAAGTACTTGGGCGTCTATTTAGACGAGAAACTTAACTTTGGCAAACACAATTCTAATATAAGAGAGAAAACCTTAAAAATCCCCTATGGTATTAATAGAGTCTTTAAGAAGACCTGGGGCCTTAAGCCTGTAAATGTAAAGGAAATTTATGACAAAGTAATAGAGAGAATTTTGTTGCATGGGATCCAGGCATGGTACACGGACACTAACTATATGAATAATAAACTTAAACAACTACAGAGACCCTTTTTAATCATGATCAGTAAATGTTATCGTACAGTCTCTACAGACGCATTAAGTGTCTTGGCTGGTTGTATCCCACTGGATATAAAAGCTAAAATGGAGTCGCTATTGTATACCATCTATAATGAAGGCGAACAAATCCAGATTGAAGATTTTGTTTTTAAAGGCATGAATAGTGAGATTAAAAATAAAAATTTAAGGAAAATTAGAGAGTTAACTAAATATAGTTGGTCATTTAATTTAAAGCCTATAACAAGTACGAAATTTTATACGGATGGTTCGAAAATAAATCATAAAGTTGGGGCCGCTTGCATTAAATACATAAATAATGAAAAGATAGAAATAAATTATAAAAGATTGAATGATCACGCTTCCTCCTATGCGGTAGGGATGCGACATCGATAACAAAACATCGATGTTTTGAAACATCGATATTCAATATAAAAACATCGATGCTAATAAAACATCGCCCAAAAACCATCGATGTTTTTAAACATCGATGTTTTAGAACATCGATTTTTTAAAACTGGTTTAGTAATCTCTAACATTAATGTTTCTTCCGTTAGTCGTGGGGAGAGGGGGTGATTTAATTTTACTCTCTGATTAGGCAGGCACAAATGACAAAAACTTGGTTGCTTTGGGCTACATCGATGACTCAAAATTCTCGTTGCAAATACCGCCATGTTTTGCTTTCAAATGTCCAGATAAATTCGTGGTATTGCCAGAAGTTTTGAGGGACTTACGGCAAATATTGCATTTCGCCAATTTGTCAGTGGTTTTGTAAAAATATTTCCAAACGGTACTTTTGGAAGGCATCTTACTAATAATATTAACGTCAACTTATATAAAACCAGAACAAAACAAAAACTTAAATGGATGCACTCGTGTATATACTATTTGTAAAATAAAACCCCATGGAAGGTTCTGGAGTGTCAGGAACATTCCAAGCGCTCTGATTGGTTCATTGGTTGTTAATTGCCATTTGTCTGTTTGCCAAGGAATCATTCCCCCTTTTGTATTCGTCCTTTTCAGAATTCAGACTTACATTTACTGAGTGTGAAAGTTATGCTACGTGGTAATTTTTTTTTATTACGGTACTTTTGCATTAAAAAAAACATCGAGACAACGTAAAACATCGAGCACAAAACATCGATGTTAAAAAAACATCGGCTTCAATAAATCGATGTTTAAAACATCGATGTTTTTATCAAAACATCGATGTTTTGAAAACATCGACATCGATGTCGCATCTCTACTATGCGGCTGAAGTTATAGCTATAAAAATGGCTCTCACTAACGCAATTAATAATGGAATAAATGAATTAGATATTTTTAGTGACTCGAGGAGTGCGTTGCAATCCTTGAACACTTACTACTATAAGGATAGTCAAATTGAAGATATTAAGAGTTTAATAGTTAATAATAATCTGAGGGTCCATTTTCACTGGGTAAAGGCCCATGTTGGCTATACCAAAAATGAGGAAGTAGACCTGGCAGCCAAACTTGCTACTACTAGAGACCAGATCGATGAAGAAATTAAATATACCAGAACCCAGATGAAAGCAAAAATCAGAGATTGGGCTTGAGTGTATGGCAAGACAGGTGGAATAGAAGTGACCGTGGCAGACCTGTTTATAGTATTTTTCCTGAAGTTTCAACACATAGGTTATCTTCAAATTTTTTTATTAACCAGGCCATCACTCAGCACGGCTGTTTCGGCTCTTATCAAAGAAGATTTTTTGGAAAACCTGACTCTTGCGAATGCGGTGCGGTACAGACTAGAGAACACTGTCTGAAAGTATGTGACAGATGGAATGATCCACGTTCTAACTTCCTAGAGCAGTGTTGAATGGGCCGGGTAACCAATTTTATTTGGACTTTTATTGCTGTAGATTCATAACGATTGTAATGAAAGACCTATTAGCTGAACATTACCCTTTTCAGGGTACCTCTCCTTCCTAAATTTGCTGGGAATAACGAAACTTGGCCTATATTTATTATTTATTATTTATAACTATAACGGCTATGCTTATATTGTTTGTAAAGGTGCTTTTTTTACTTCTTTTGACTTAAAGTTAAGTTTATAATTCTGGTTTGTTGTTTATATTTGAAAGTAAATTTTGTATTTTTGCATTGTAATGCTATAAATTGTAGCAATTGTATATATATGATTTTGTAGTTGGATGTATTTGAGTTTATCTCGTGTATTGAGCTTTGCTGATTTGAATTATGAAAGAAATGTAATTTAATTGTTGAAATTTGTAAGCCATCGCACCTCTAGTCGTCAGTCATTACTTACCGTATACCTTCGGGCATGGCCGGTATTGCTTTTGGATATTCTTCCGAAACCTTCTTTTGGTCACCAACTCCTCCAATTTATCTTCGGGACACTTCAAGAATTCTACAATTTAGATTTAATGTCTCAACTGCTATAAGACTGGTTGGTATCCTCTTCGTCATCTCTCAATAGAGACTTGTACCATTAATCGCCTCCATTATTCTATTAGATAGACTGATCCCGCTTCAACATCGTTTCTTCAAAATAGACTGGTTCATTTTCTCATTTAAGATTGATTCTTCAATGAAGACTCTTCCATTCCTGACCACCATTATATTTTCCACGTAACAGACTGATCCCGTTTTTCATTCCCCATCACAGATATCATTAAGACTTTCAGCTTCCACTTAGACTGTATCCGTCCCTTCATTTCCCCTTTACAGAGGAGACTGTTTTCATCCCATAACCATCAATAGTCTCTAATCTTCTACATCACAGATATTAATCTTCATTCAACAGCACAGATTGGTACCGTTCCAGCCACTGGTCAACATCATCTAGCTGGTAATTAATTTTTTTTCCAACTTATATTTATATAGTGTGTTTTTGTATTACATAATATTGTTAATTTTTGTGAGTAAGAGTAATGCATAAGTTTCTTGTATATATATATATATATATATATATATATATATATATATATATATATATATATATATATATATATATATATATATAATCTAGAATTTTATACCTACATATGCAGTATTGTATAGAACAGTAGATATTTTTAGTAGAAACCCAAGTAAACCCAATTGTAATTTTAAATAGTAACAGTTGAATATTTGCATCATACTGATAAAGCTTATTATTTTTGACATTCAACTTAATAACAATGGCTTCAAAGAATACCTTTCAGTGCAGTCTTACACCATTTGATGGTTACACTGACCTTCTTGATTTCTTCTTTGAACAACTTACGGATATAAAAGAATTGAATAAGTGGTCAGAGCACCAGGCTCTCACGTTTTTGAAATCTAAACTCATAGGCAATGCTTTAAAATTTTTCATAAGCTCAGCCAATGCAAAAAATTGTACTACTATTGCAGAGCTGAAGCAGATTTTTGTTGATTTTCTCCAGAAGTGGAAACAATTTGTTTCTAATTGTGTGAAAGAAATTCAGGCTCTTAGCAGTCCTGAAAAACGCTCACATGTACCGGTAAAATTAAATATTGCAGAACTTGTCACGAGAGGAGTTAGTGCAGAAAGTCTTTCAAAAAGTGAGGCCTGGTGGTCAAGTCCAGAATTCTTGAGAACAAACGAGGTCTCAGTATTTGAATGTAGTAATTCTATTCCCAAAGAATCTTATATTTTAGAATTGATAAAAAGACTCCACTGTAGACGATGATATGTGTTTTGCTGTAACCAATGAAAATGTTATCTTTCATAATGACCTTCTAAAAATTACTAACAATTTTTCTAAACTTGTTCGTATAATTTCCTATATTTTCAGGTTTGTATATAACTGTAGAAATCCAATAGACTAAAAACGTGGGTATATGGAGTGTAAAGAACTGAACAAATCATAATCTTTTCTTTTAAAATTTGCCCAATGTGAGTATTTAGAATAAATCACTGCCTTGGGAAAGGGTGATAATGTGAAAGATAAAAGTAAATTATCTTATTGATTGTTGTGAAACTGAATCTGGCATCAGAAATAATAGGTATTTTGAAGAAAGCTCGAGAAAATGAAGGCAGAAATCTTGACAAACTAAATTTAGATGCAATAATATCTGAGGGTAAAAAACCTATCGTTCGTCGAATGTAGTAACTTGTTTTTTCTGAAATTTTTGTGTAAAATTATGTTAAAACAAGTTAGTTTAAAAACAATAACTAGAAATCAAACCTTATATAAATGTGGATATTGTAATATATTATTCTTTTAATATCTACGTCTTGGCCTTTTATTCAAATTTTTTGCCAAATGCATCGAAAAAATAAATGCCGTTTTCATAACACAACAAAATGATACATTTTATTGTAACTTATCATCAGTTTCTAATATTCGAGATTCGCAGTATCAAATTTTGCTTAATGACATTTTAATACTCTGCGCAGTATTTTCAAAAATATTTCGAGCATAATAAAGCATCAAAGGATGTATGTATGTGTTTTATCTTAACAACACGTGGGATAGTAGAAATCCCATAAAATTTTCCCTTTAGTCACTTTTTCTAGATTATAATTTCGAATGAAAAGAGTAGTGCATTGATGGAGAGTACTGACGCAGTGTGATGAATACTAAAATCATTTAAAGCATTGCTTCATTTCAATGAATTTACAGAAAAATTAATTCCATCAATGAAAATTGAAAGAGTAACAATAAATGAAGGTAAGTGTAGTATTTACTTTGCTGTGTACTAATACTTTTGGATTTGCTCACCTCAATGTTAACCTATGAAAAAAATATGTCTACTATTTACAGCTACATAAATGCTGATAATCCAATAAAAATGGTATTTTCTGAACTTTTCTGCACCGTGTAACAGGATTCATTTTATGAATTGTGCCCATCAAAGGAATTTAGGAACGTTTAAAACACACTACACCAGATCCACCACCCCCTCCCGCATAATTCGAATTTAAAAATATTATTTGCATTTTTTAAAATGAAAAATACCCCAAGATGCAAAACTTCGCTCTCTATTACAGATTACAATAATAAAGAAATAAATTTTTTCAATCCAAGTCGGCAATCCTTGCGCACATTTTCTCCACAGGTCAACATTGGGGTGAACGAATCCAAGAGGGTTAGCACACAGCAGTCTTAACCTTATTCCTAAATAAATGAACGCAGTGAGTAACGTCACTGAATAGGAAGACAGAAATATAAAATCACTCTATTTACTAATACGTATAAAACGGGATTTACATTATAAAAAAATATTTATCCATCAAGTTACGAAAATGCTATTATATTAACAATGGAAATGCAACTAAAAATCTTTATGTATGTAATCCATTTAAATTAATATTTAAATTCATGGAGATTGATTAAATTATAAATTAATTAGATAAAGCTAGGGGCTTTGTGAAAACTTTTTAAATAATATCTATTTAGAAAATCCTCGTTTATAATTACTAACATAAACTTTATAACTACTGTGGCTATTTCATGTAATATAACATTAAAATTAGAAAAACATATTATTTTTATCTTTCAGGGGTGGGTTTAAACGAGTGCTTCTCAACCTTTTACAAATCACGACCCCCTTGAATGGTTTTCACGCATCTCGCGACCGCCACCCCCTTCACATCCTGTATATTTTCATAAATAAAGTCTTTTAAGACATTACGTAGAAACACCAAACTAAATTTTCAATAATTTAATGGGAACCAAATATTTAATTTAACAAAAATGAAGTAAGTGAAATCTTTTTAATGTTATGGCTGCGGTTGCAACTGCATACCCAGCTTCGAAATTCCTAACTGGGTGTTTGATAAATCTAGCCTCATATCATCTTCGACACACAGTCAATTTCGTAACTTTATTTTGGCGTGAACAAGAGATGCAAATCCACTCTCACATACATAAGTTGTGACAATGGCACCAAAATAAGAAAAGCAAGTTTGGATACTTGTGGGTAGGATTGATACCTAGCACACCAGAACTGAATGACCAATTTTCTCCAAACAAATCGTGTGCGGATGAATCATTCCGAAGATCCAAAAATTCCTCTTTTATTTCACAGGAAAGAATAATCACGTCTAGAGAAGAAGACAATGTGTTCCGTGCAAGATCAGTTTCTTCTTCTTTGAGTTCAGGGAAATACCGTTGACACTCTATTTCCAGAGATTGAAAGTGCCCTGTAATATCTGAATTTAGAAGCTCATTGAGTTCTTCAGCTTCCTCAACAACACTGGATTATTTTTCAAACATGGCAATGTTTCCTTGGTTTACTTTTTGGCGCTAGTTCTGCAATTTCGAGACAAAGCCCTCAGACTGTCATGAAGTTGGATAATGTGCGTGTCATTTCCTTGAAGCTTCAGTTTAAATTTATTCAAGTGTTCAAAAATATCTGTTAAATAAGCAAGTCTTTTATTCCACAGTTCATGACTGAAGTGAAGCAAAAGCTCGTATTTTTCTAGAGCTCCTAAAAACAACTTGACTTCGTTTTTCATCTTATAAACAAGGTTCAGAACGTTTCCCTTTGATAACCAGCGTATATATTTGCAAAACAGCAGAATTTCATGATCTGCATTCATGTCTTTGTAAAACTCCCTAAAAAGAGGGGAGTTGAGAGTTCCAGATCTGACATAATTAACAATTTTGATTACGGAATCAAGTACATTTTTAACAGAGGTTGATAAATGTTTCCTGGGAAGCACATATCTGTGAATGACACAGACTGTACCCTTTGGTTCATAAGCAAGTTCTTTTACTTATTTCTGAAAGCCCGACTTTGACCGCAACATAGCAGGAGTTCCATCAGTACAAAAACAACATACATTTTTTCACTGAAGTCCTCCGGATTAAAAAAAAAGTTGTTGTTTTTGACATAACATCTTCACTTGCTGATGAAGTATCGAGTGCACTTCAAAACAAGAATTTTTCTTTGATGTCCTAAGAATAAATATATCTTACGAAAACAAGTAACTGAGATCATGAGTTACATCCGTTCGATTCATCAACTTGGAAAGAAAACAAGGGACAAATTTGGATTTCTTGAAGTATTAATGAATGAGATTGATAACTTGCCTGATGAAATAAGTTTCAAAATGTAGGTGTAGACAGATAGAACTGATCTCATCACACAATTTTTACCTAGTGATGAGTTTCTACAAACTCTTGTGGAAAAACTGATCTCATTAAAATCACATCATTTTATATCAAAGGCTCGACGATTTATAGAACTGTAAGAGAATCTTACAGCTTTTAAAAGTATAGTCATTAGAGACTTCTCTGAGAATTATACTTTTAAGGACAAGGTGAAATTCAAAGCTTTCATTGGGCCAATGCACATCTCCCTACATCCGTTTGTTTGTTATTTTAAGAAACAATCAAATCTGTTGTAAAATTATTTTCATTATTGTGACCACCTAATATACAATAAAACCACTGTGATACAATAAAACCATTTCTACAACATGTTGTACATGAGGTGAATAATTTTGTATCTAGAAGACAGAATATTATTTACTTTAGTGATGGTGCAAGCAGACAGTAGAAAGAGAAAAACAATTTCCTCTATGTCTGCCACACAAACACGAATTTAGCATATCAGCAGAGTGGAACTTTTTTGCATCATCGCACGGGAAAAAATTCTTCCGATGGTATAGGTGGAACCCTGAAACGTGAAGTAACAAGAGCCAGTCTTCAAAGACCTTACAGTGACCAAATATTCCCACTACAAAATGTGTTTAAGTTTTGTTCAGAGGAAATATTAGGGACAAATTACATTTTTATATCGATAGAGGAAATAATGCAAAATGAATCTTTGCTTAAAAACATTTGAATATTGTGCACCAATTCCAGGAACTCGAGGTTATCATAGGTATGTACCCATTAGTGAAAATCAAACTAGGTACTATATTACTTTGAAGTGGCAGAAATTTGACGATTTAAACACCTCAACTGAGATTACAAAAGCCTCATCCTTTGACGATAGCGACAGCATGGCTTCCATTTATGATGATAAATGATAGATAGGTAAAGTTAAAAATAAAATTGAAGAGGACAATGACATTTTAGTGCACTTTATCCATCCATCAGGACCAACAACCGCATTTAAGTTATTAAAAAAAAATATAGTGTTTGGGTTCCTGTCACTAAAGTCCCATGCAAATTAACAGTGATTGAACTGACAACTATTTCTGGACGAATATTCAATACCTCAGAAAAGGTATGCAATGAAATTTCAGCACAATCTTGGATAATTTTTGAGCAATCTTGGATTTTTTGAAAAATAGAGAGCATTATAAAGAAAAAAGTTAAAACTTCCTTTCTCTGGACTGAAGGGAAATAAACAGAGATTTTGTGCATTTTTAGTGAACTGTAATTGCAAAATCCAATTATGTATCACTCATAAAATTTCTATTGTAGCTTTATATTACAACGATGTTTATTATTCCAAATTTTTTACTCAGTCCCTTTTCGGATATTAATTAGGGAAAACTACCAAAATCAGGCATAACACGATTTTTGATAAGCTTTAGAAAAAAGACAAAAGATAGGGCTACTTGTTGAATTTTTACGACAAGTAGCACTATGAGAGATTTTTACAATAAAAAAAATATTTAATGTGAGTCTGATTTCCTTCATAAAAAAAAGGGTAGTGAAATGAGGTGTTTGACCTTTTATTTCTAATGTTTTTAAACTTTTTTTGGTCTAGATCCTTAAGACGAATGACAATTCTCGTATAACCAAAAATGTAGACAGTTTTATGCTGAACATTTTAGTTTTTATTCATCTTGATAGTTATAAAAATAAAGTTGCTATAGCATTTTCTGCGAAGCACAATTTTCACAAAAAAAAAAAAGACTCCGTGGATGGATAAAAATGGCAGTCCAAAAGAAAATTATTAGGTAAAAAAAAAGTTTATCATGTTTTTAATCTCATAAAAACATGAAGAAAGCTTCTTTAAAATATTAGGAAAATTAGACCCATATATATATATATATATGTAATAGGCGACGTGGAGGAAAAATAATAGGGCAGAGTGAGTGACGTCGCCGACCACATGATGACTAACCAAGCATTTTCCCGCCAATACTTCCAACGCAGACACAGGAACCACAGATACGTAATTGAATCTAAAGCATTTTATTAAGTTTTGTCGAGTCGTTCGCCCGGAGTTATATGACGAGCCTATTTTTACACAGTGTGTCTAATTTTAGACACCAGATAGTTTTATAAGTTCATCTCATCATGTGACAGAAGGGTGTGTCTTAACAGTTGATTGGTTTAAAGTTGTTGTTGATGTGCAGAGCTTTTTTAAGTTTGTACTGACGCCGCGCCGCGTGTCTTTTCGATAAAAAGACAGCCATCTTTAATGATATTGCCTAAGGCTGTAATAATGGAATTTAACGCGAATGCCCTAAGGGAATTAAATAACTTAAGGGATTAAAAAAGGGTATGTAATTTTGAATAGTAAAGTCAGGAATTAAGAGTTTTTAAATGTTAAAAGTGTTGAATTAAGAAATTACTAGTTTTTAATATTATATATATATATATATATATATATATATATATATATATATATATAGATATATATATATATATATGTATATATATATATGAGAGCGAGTTACTTTTAGCCGCTAGAGGGCCCTCCCACCACTTCCTGTTTGAAGACGAAATACGCCAGTTGTAAGTACGCTCTCGCGAAGGAGAGATCTCTTTGCTCGAGTAGGAGCTAAGAAACCTCATTTCATTATATTATATGTTTAAGTGTCTTGTGTTTTGATAAAATAAACCCTGTGAGTGTGTCTGAAGGCGTCGTTCCTCAGTTCCAGCACACCCCACAGGAAATTTGGGAGCCCGAGCCGGATGGACTAACGGCATCTATGAAAACAGAAGTAAAGTGCCGGGTTGGACTAGCAGTGATACTTTGAAAGCAAAAGTATAGTACAATTTTTGCAAGCAAAAGTATAGTACAACCAAAAGTATAGTAACAATAGCTGTCCCTCATAAACCGGAAGCTCTGCATTTGTTTTTCAAATATCTTGAAAAAGCTTTTAGTACCAAAAACATTCCCGTTAAGTTGAAATCGGAAGTACTAATTAACATATTAGGAGAAAAAGGTAACAATGTTCTAGCTTACGCTACAGAACAAGAAATTGCTGATTATGATAAATTAAAAGCATTAATTTTAAAAGAATTTCAGCCGACGCCGAGTAATTGTTTAAGTAATTTAAAAAATGCGGTGAGAAATCCTAATAAATCGCACGTTCAATTCTCTTCGCGTAGCAATCGAAGTGCGACTTTCAATTACTATTGCCAGCTAAGGGAAGTTGATGATTTTAAGAAATTGTGTGATCATATAGTTTCTGACAAATTGTATGAAACACTAGATTTTAAAATTAGGGAGCACATTAGTATTCGGGAAGGTCAAAATTTTTTTAAGCCTAATGAATTAGGGAGAGAATGTGATTTATTTTATTCATCTAGAGGAAAGTCTTTAGCCGAGGTCAATAATACGCGATTAGATAGCACAGTAAACAAAAGGTCTAGCTTTAACAATAACTATTCTAAAAAAGCACAATATAATTTTAAGCAATCCCTGAGTAACCCTGTCGAGCGAATTTCCGAAAGAATCTGTTATGTTTGTGGTGATAGAGGGGAATCATTTCATTTCGCGCAAAATTGTCCTAAACGTTTCGAAAAAAGTGGACATCCATATAATAAACGGGAAACATAGCATCAGGACTCAAAAGTAAATCAAATAGCACGGCTAAGAACGAGCTAGAATATATTGATTTATTCGTGGATGGGAAAAAAAGTGTTTAAAAGATTCAGGAAGTGAGCTGATTATTTTGAGAAAATCTCTCTTTCCTGATAAACATTCTATAGGGAATTACAAATCCAAAGTTGTTTTGGTAACGTGATCAACGCTGACACGGTGAATTTTCAGTTTGCTTTATACGAGATTGACGAGCGGGTAGACCTTGAAGCGTTGAACTTGTAGTGGAGGGAATATTTCTACCTAAATGTTTACAATTACTCAATAACTCGTGTGTAGGCGACACTGTGGTTTCGGAAAACAGCAAAAATTCTTTGCCTGTCTCGAGAGGCGTTTTGTCTTTCATTTTGGCAGCTGTAGAGCACACTGAGGTGGATTTAACACATGTTGTTGATAAGGAATTGCGTAATACTATTTCTGGTTTGATTAAAGAGTACACACCGCAGAAAAAGCCTCGTGGCACAGATAAAAAATGAATATCGTATTAAAAGATGACATACCTGTTTCTGGACGATCCAGGAGAATTCCTTTTGCAGAACAAAAAATTGTCGATAAACAGATAGATGAATGGTTATGGGATGGGATTATTAAACCTTCCTGTTCGGACTATTCTTCGCCTATCGTTTTGTGTAAAAAACGGGATGGAACTTCGCGGTTATGCGTGGATTTCAGGAAGTTAAATAAGAAAGTAGTTAAAGATTCATTCCCAATGGCTCAAGTTAAGGAAGTTTTAGATCATTTGGGTGAAGCAAAGGTCTTCTCAACGTTAGACTTGAAAAACGGTTTTTTTCATGTTTCCGTGCAGGAACAATGCACGAAATATTTGGCTTTTATTACTCATGCTGGTTTCTACGAATTTTTGAAAGTTCCTTTTGGTTTGTCAACCTCCCCAAGTGTATTTCAGAGATTCATTTACAATGTGTTTAGGGAATTAATGCGGGATAACACTGTTGTTGTGTATATGGATGACTTTATTATACGAGCACGTTCTGAAGAAGAGGGTTTAGAGAAGTTGAAACGCGTTTTAGGTGTAGCCAAGGAGTACGGTTTGGAAATTAATTTTTAAAAATGTCAGTTTTTAAAAAGGAAAATAGAATTTCTGTTGTATATTATTGAAGATGGTACAATTCGTCCCTCCCCTGATAAAACTTTGGAGGTTCAAAATTTTCCAGAGCCCAAAACCTTAAAGCAAATTCAGAGCTTCTTGGGTCTGACAGGATACTTCAGAAAATTTATTGCAAACTACTCTAAAATTGCCAAACCCCTGAGTGACCTCCTTCGTAACGGTATAGAATTTAAATTCGGACTTGAACAAAAGGAATCATTTAACAGACTGAAGGAACTTTTGACGACAAGCCCTGTTCTTCACCTTTTCAAACAAGGAGCCCCACTAGAGTTGCATACGGACGCAAGCAGCCATGGCTTCGGCGCCGTGTTGCTCCAAAAATCTGGTGATGGACAATTTCACCCCATGCACTTCATGAGCAAAAAGACGACCCCTCAACAAGAAAAGCTATGCAGTTATGAGCTTGAAGTTTTAGCTATAGTAGAAGCTCTAAAAAAATTCAGGAACTATCTTCTTGGGTCCAAAATCAAAATTATTACGGACTGGGATGCTTTTCAGAAGACTATGTTAAAAAAAACCTAACTCCCAAGGTAGCAAGATGGGCATCACTTCTTGAAGAGTTTGAATATGAAGTCGTTCACAGAAATGGACAGCAAATGAAGCACGTTGACGCGCTGAGTAGAAACGCGGTCATGATGATTACTCGTTCTCAGGGAGAAGTTACCGATAAAATTGCAGCTGCGCAAAATAGTGATGATCGCCTCCAGTTGTTAAAATCCGTAGTCGAGCAAGGACTCAAGGAAGACTGAGCGGTAAAAAATGGTGTACTATACAAGTACGAGAATGGCCGTGAACTACTTGTGATCCTCGAAGCGTTGGAGCAAGAAATCATCCGTGGTATCCATAGCAAGGGACATTTTGCAGTGTCTAAAACGGAAGATCTGCTGAAGATGGACTTTTATATTCCTAGTCACAGAAAAACTTATAATAAGAAAAGAAAAAAGGCACAGGTCTACAACGTTAATGACCTGGTGGCCATACAACGCACGCAGTTTGCAAGCGGTCTAAAGCTAAGACCAAAGTTCTTTGGACCATACCGAGTGACAGCAAAAAAGGGCAACGACAGCTACGAAGTGGAAAAACACGAGGTCCCGGTTGCACTTCCACATCAGCTGACCACATGAAGCCCTGGTCGGTTCCAGCTTAAAACTTTGCAGATTCTGAACACTCCATTTTCTTTTTTTTCTTTGTATTGTTATTTTTCAGCGACTTTCAAGGTCCATAGTTTGATGGTGACCGTCGTTTTCGAGGCCGAAAACGGGAGTCAGGATGGCGAATGTGGGAGCGAGTTACTTTTAGCCGCTAGAGGGCCCTCCCACCACTTCCTGTTTGAAGACGAAATACGCCAGTTGGAAGTACGCTCTCGCGGAGGAGAGATCGCTTTGCTCGAGTAGGAGCTAAGAAACCTCATTTCATTATATTATATGTTTAAGTGTCTTGTGTCTTGATAAAATAAACCCTGTGAGTGTGTATGAAGGCGTCGTTCCTCAGTTCCAGCACACACCCCCCCCACACATACACATATATATATATATATATATATATATATATATATATATATATATATATATATATATATATATATATATATATATATATATAAATAGAGGTGAAGAGGTGTCGGAACGGAAACCTTCAAGGGGGTGTGGGGGTATTCCAAATTATTGGCCTGAAAAAAAGAAATCGTTGGTTATAGAAAAACTTGAACATTTTATTTAATTCCAAATTTCATTTTGCAAGACAAGTACAAAAAAGTTGATGAATTTAAATACCTTGGCGCAATAATTAATGACAAAAATAAACTAAGTACAGAAATTGATAACAGAATCAAAATGGCTAATATATGCTTCTTTGGGCTGAGAAGACAATTGAGATCTAATCTCGAAAAACTGAATTAAGAATTTATAAGACACTCATAATAGCTATCTTACTTTACGCAAGTGAAACATGGACCTCGAGCATAGACACGCAGCGCTCACTGGACATGTTTGACAGAAAAATCTTTAGGGTTATGTTTGGCCCAGTGCATGAAGAAGGACGTTGGAGAACCAGATATAATTTTGACTATTTTGAACTTGGGTTTTTTTTGGGATTTTTGAACTGTATAGGCTTTATAGACAATCACAAATAACACAAGTCTTCCGTACTAATAGATTAATTTGGTTTGGCCATGTTTGGAGAAGCTCGGAAGATAATCGCTGTAAGATCTTGACATTTAAAAAACCTGAGAGATCCCGACCTAGAGGTAGACCACTAACTAGATGGTTAAATGACATTGAAAAAGACTTAAAAACTTTGAAAAATAAAAATTGGAGAGGAGTCGTCGCAGATAGAAGACGCTGGAACGAGCGCGTGGTAGAGGCAGCCAGGGCCTATAAGGGGCTGTTGTGCTTGTGCTTGTGAAGAAGAAGAAAAGCACAAAAATGTGTTGTAGAAAAATAATAAAAACAGTTAAAAATCCCAGTTTAATGATTGTTTAAGTTTTGTGCCCAACCTAAAAGATTGACCAAAACTTCAACATGTTTTCATTATACTTTTTGTCTATTGACCTCTCCTTACTCTTGACGGCTAATGCTGAATGGTGTCCAGACACGAGCCAAGAGTCAACATTTTTAGTTTCGTTGAAAGAGCCGAAGGGGGGGTCCATTGATCTTTACAAACAACAGGCCAGAAAATGTTGCAATATTCAGTGATGATCTCAAAAGTGTGATAATGAGGTTCATGTGTGAGAAACCTCTTTCACATTCACTCGACGATATGGCTACCTAATTGTTTGACTGTTTCAACGGGTTGGGACTTTCCGCGAACACTCTGAATTGGAGATACCATCGGGATCCTGTAATTAGTTGCCTTTCATTAAGTTTGAACTCGAAGGTAAGTTTCCGCATTTCATTCCCCAAACGTTATTGGGACACTTTGTGGCCAGTTTTTTTATCCATTACTTTGATGGTGTCAACAAGTTCAAAGTCTTTTTCACTGAGCAGTCTTGTTTCAATATACTTTTTTAGTGAGTCGTAAAACTTTTCCGAGTTCAATGGCTGGTTGTTTTTCCTACCTTCTTTTTCATGGAGAGGAAGTCCGAGAAAGACAAATTGTTTACTGCTACTTGAGCCATCGATGAGTAAAATCCTGGAACTGATTTTCTTTTCTCAAACAAAGAAGCTGTAATTTTTAACTTTTTCTTAGCATAGCTTAAAAACGTTGCGATGAACGTTGCGATGTTGCAAAGATTCACTTAGCTCTGAGAGCTCTTTTGCAATGCATCAGCCATCAAGCCCAGGTCTAGAATGAAATTAGTTTCAGTAATCTTTTGAGGAGGCCTTCAAACGTACTTCTTTCTTTGCTATCTATGGTTGGGTCATTTGAAGCTCCTTTAAAGTGATTGACTAGTGCTTCATAAGACGCTCCAAACGGCTGACGCAGATCTGAAACTAGACGCAATCCAACATGTGCTCAAAACTCTTCCGATTTTTAAAAGTTCTGTCTCTAGTAAACTTGCACAGATTCGCAGTTCCCTGCTGTTCTTTGGTGAAGCATTATACACAACGTACAGTTTGTCGATGAAGGATTTAAATCTAACAACTTCTGAAACTGACTGAACTACATCAGACACTGAAAGCTCAAGCCTGTGATAAGCACAGTTCCAAACAATAACAGAAGGGAAATTTACACAAAATAATACTCCAACACCTTTGTTTTTACCAATAATATTAGCAGCGCCGTCACGTTTTAAGCTTGTTAAGTTTTACTTAAAAACGTGTCAGTTATTCCCTTAGATTGAAGACAGTTAATCAAAGAGTCAAACACCGCCTTATGAGTAAAACCATCATGTTCTACTAAATCTAAAAAGACGTTGGTAGAACCAAACATACCAGTTTTAGGCAAAGAGCAACGAACGCAAACAATCAAACTTGACTTGATACTAAGGGAAGTTTACTCATCAATTATCAGGCCAATTTTCGAGTTATTCTTCATTATTTTATTAACAAATAATGTTTTCTTCATTTATTTACTTATGTGCAAAGCAATGTTAGTACAGGCTCTGTATGAATGTAAAATGCGACCAATGTCAACCCCATTAAGTTCTTGCAAATTTCTGTTTCAGAATTGGGAAAGGACTGATTTTCTTTAACAATCTTATATGCAGTACGAAATATATTTTTAGTAGCTTTTTTTTCGTGGGCACGCTGCTTCAAAACTGACTCTTCTCCAATACTTCATTTTTACCTTCACATAAAATTTTGACAGCTGCTCTATGAACAGCACTTTTTCTGTGTTCATACATTTTTTTCCTTCAGGAAGGTTGCTTTTTTTCTTTAGTGTCGCCGTATCGAATTATCTTACTACTTGCCCACGCTTTTGAAATTTTCCTACCTGTTTTCTTATGGACACATAAAACCCCAATCCTTTCACAAGCACTGCATCCTAACGTTCCATTTTTTAACAAACAACGAGTCATATTTTTCGCAAAACTCGTAGTTTTGAAAGTTAGTCCAGCAATCTGTCAAGACATTATCGGTCTCAACAGGTGTATTCTTTTCTTTAGGGTATTCTGCATTACAGTGAAGCTTTTCAGAAGCGATTGTCTCGCTTACAATGTTAGAGGACGGTTGCGAACTTAGGCTTTAATTTCGTCGTCATCGTCATTAACCACTTTGTCATCACTGTTATCGTCACAACTAATGCTGTGCTTGAGTCTTTTACAGCCACCCGAAAGTGAGAAAAAAATCGGTTAGATTTTGCTCATTTCACTTCACAATCTATCGCACTCACACAGACTTGACACTCCTCAAACGCAACTAACGTCAACAATACAACATGTAAGACAGGTAGCTGCCTCGGGGAGGTCGATTCTCGAAATTAGAGGTCGGGGCTAATCAATACCTCATTTGCAAACCCGGAAAAAGTCAGTGCAATCCGCTAAAATGAGTCAGACTACCGTCCCGTCAGCCGGCCAAGGTCAAGCCACAATACAACCCGCTTCAGTGAAATAGTCGCAGTTCGCTGTACTCAATAGTAACGCTCAACAAACTACCCTTTCTTCACATCATAATCGATCGTTACGACCTGCGAAAGGTTCTTTTACGTGCGAATAGTTCTTTACTGCGTGAAGTGTAAAGAGTAGTAGGTCAGGCTCACTCACTAACAACAAAGTAATTTGTGATTAAATAAATGATTTTAACTATCGTAATTTTTTTTTCGTAAAGAGAGATACCGGAACGCCGTACCGGCGCATTCTGCCTCAAATCTAGCCCTGTATATATATATACTAGCCGCTGCGCGACCAGCATGGTCGCTTTTAGTTTTATATTTTCTTTTGCAAAACAACTCAACTAAAAGTAACATATGAAAGGAATGTTACCATTACCTGCCATCATAAAAGTATGTTGTTAAGGGGTAGTGGGAGCTCAGCCAAAAAAATTTTAATCGTTTCAAAATTCACTATAAGGCTGATTCTATAACATAGTGATTAAAAAATGTGAAATTCCATTACTTCAAAACGGAGTAAAATATAAGACGGATAAACCCAACACCAATGATTTTAAAAATTACATCCCTCTATGTATGTACAATTTTTCAAAATTAAGATATTTAGACTTTATCATAACCAACTCATGGCACATCAGTCCGAATTGCTTTTCAGCACTGTGGACGAAGGCCTGCGGTGCCCATCTCCGCTTTCATGACCGTGGGCTTGGGGTGCCATACAGCATGTCTCGGTCAGGTGGTCAACCCGACACGGAACCCCCACAGTTAATTCCCAAGCATACTTGGTCCTCATTTTATCGACCCACTCAAGGGATGAAAGGCATGAGTCGACCTTACAGAGTCGCAGGGTCGAACCCTGGACCTGTGTGGTGTCAGCTTGATGCTTTTAACCACTCATGGCACATCAGTCCGAACTGCTTTTCAGCACTGTGGACGAAGGCCTGCGGTGCCCATTTCCGCTTTCAAGACCGTCGGCTTGGGGTGCCATACAGCATGTCTCGGTCAGGTGGTCAACCCGACACGTGACCCCCACAGTTAATTCCCAAGCATGCTTGGTCCTCATTTTATCGACCCATTCAAGGGATGAAAGGCATGAGTCGACCTTACCCAGTCGCAGGGTCAAACCCTGGACCTGTGTGGTGTCAGCTTGATGCTTTTAACCACTTATGGCACATCAGTCCGAACTGCTTTTCAGCACTGTGGACGAAGGCCTGCGGTGCCCATTTCCGCTTTCAAGACCGTGGGCTTGGGGTGCCATACAGCATGTCTCGGCCAGGTGGTCAACCCGACACGGGACCCCCACAGTTAATTCCCAAGCATGCTTGGTCCACATTTTATCGACCCACTCAAGGGATGAAAGGCATGAGTCGACCTTACTCAGTCGCAGGGTCGAACCCTGGACCTGTGGGGTGGCAGCTTGATGCTTTTCACCACTGTGCCACTGGACGTCAAACTTTATCATATGAAACAATAAATTGTTGGAAAAATATCTTGACTTATAAAATGGAGTAAAATTCATCAAGTACTAAAATATAATGTGGATTACACCACTCTCTGTATATACTATTGCTCACAATTCAGATTCTAGACTTAAATATATGAAATAATAAATTGTTGGAAAAATTTCTTGACGTATAAAATGGAATAAAAAGTTAGCAACTACTAAAATATAGTGTGGATTCCATCACTCTCTGTATGCACTGTTGCTCACAATTCAGATTCTACACTTAAATATATGAAATAATAAATTGTTGGAAAAATTTCTTAAAGTATAAAATGGAATAAAAATTTAGCAAGTACTAAAATATAGTGTGGATTACACCACTCTCTGTATGTACTATTGCTCACAATTCAGATTCTAGACTTAAATATATGAAATAATAAATTGTTGGAAAAATTTCTTGACGTATAAAATGGAATAAAAAGTTAGCAAGTACTAAAATATAGTGTGGATTCCATCACTCTCTGTATGTACTATTGCTCACAATTCAGAATATGAAATAATAAATTGTTGGAAAAATTTCTTGACGTATAAAATGGAATAAAAATTTAGCAAGTACTAAAATATAGTGTGGATTACACCACTCTCTGTATGTACTATTGCTCACAATTCAGATTCTAGACTTAAATATATGAAATAATAAATTGTTGGAAAAATTTCTTGACGTATAAAATGGAATAAAAATTTAGCAAGTACTAAAATATAGTGTGGATTACATCACTCTCTGTATGTACTGTTGCTCACAATTCAGATTCTACACTTAAATATATGAAATAATAAATTGTTGGAAAAATTTCTTGACGTATAAAATGGAATAAAAATTTAGCAAGTACTAAAATATAGTGTGGATTACATCACTCTGTATGTACTATTGATCACAATTCAGAATATGAAATAACAAATTGTTGGAAAAATTTCTTGACGTATAAAATGGAATAAAAAGTTAGCAAGTACTAAAATATAGTGTGGATTCCATCACTCTCTGTATGTACTATTGCTCACAATTCAGAATATGAAATAATAAATTGTTGGAAAAATTTCTTGACGTATAAAATGGAATAAAAAGTTAGCAAGTACTAAATATAGTGTGGATCCCATCACTCTCTGTATGTACTATTGCTCACAATTCAGAATATGAAACAATAAATTGTTGGAAAAATTTCTTGATGTATAAAATGGAATAAAAATTTAGCAAGTACTAAAATATAGTGTGGATTACACCACTCTCTGTATGTACTATTGCTCACAATTCAGTTTCTGGACTTAAATATATGAAATAATAAATTGTTGGAAAAATTTCTTGACGTATAAAATGGAATAAAAAGTTAGCAAGTACTAAAATATAGTGTGGATCCCATCACTCTCTGTATGTACTATTGCTCACAATTCAGAATATGAAACAATAAATTGTTGGAAAAATTTCTTGATGTATAAAATGGAATAAAAATTTAGCAAGTACTAAAATATAGTGTGGATTACACCACTCTCTGTATGTACTATTGCTCACAATTCAGATTCTAGACTTAAATATATGAAATAATAAATTGTTGGAAAAATTTCTTGACGTATAAAATGGAATAAAAAGTTAGCAAGTACTAAAATATAGTGTGGATCCCATCACTCTCTGTATGTACTATTGCTCACAATTCAGAATATGAAACAATAAATTGTTGGAAAAATTTCTTGATGTATAAAATGGAATAAAAATTTAGCAAGTACTAAAATATAGTGTGGATTACACCACTCTCTGTATGTACTATTGCTCACAATTCAGATTCTAGACTTAAATATATGAAATAATAAATTGTTGGAAAAATTTCTTGACGTATAAAATGGAATAAAAAGTTAGCAAGTACTAAAATATAGTGTGGATCCCATCACTCTCTGTATGTACTATTGCTCACAATTCAGAATATGAAATAATAAATTGTTGGAAAAATTTCTTGATGTATAAAATGGAATAAAAATTTAGCAAGTACTAAAATATAGTGTGGATTACACCACTCTCTGTATGTACTATTGCTCACAATTCAGATTCTAGACTTAAATATATGAAATAATAAATTGTTGGAAAAATTTCTTGACGTATAAAATGGAATAAAAAGTTAGCAAGTACTAAAATATAGTGTGGATCCCATCACTCTCTGTATGTACTATTGCTCACAATTCAGAATATGAAATAATAAATTGTTGGAAAAATTTCTTGATGTATAAAATGGAATAAAAATTTAGCAAGTACTAAAATATAGTGTGGATTACACCACTCTCTGTATGTACTATTGCTCACAATTCAGTTTCTGGACTTAAATATATGAAATAATAAATTGTTGGAAAAATTTCTTGACGTATAAAATGGAATAAAAAGTTAGCAACTACTAAAATATAGTGTGGATTCCATCACTCTCTGTATGCACTGTTGCTCACAATTCAGATTCTACACTTAAATATATGAATAATAAATTGTTGGAAAAATTTCTTAAAGTATAAAATGGAATAAAAATTTAGCAAGTACTAAAATATAGTGTGGATTACACCACTCTCTGTATGTACTATTGCTCACAATTCAGATTCTAGACTTAAATATATGAAATAATAAATTGTTGGAAAAATTTCTTGACGTATAAAATGGAATAAAAAGTTAGCAAGTACTAAAATATAGTGTGGATTCCATCACTCTCTGTATGTACTATTGCTCACAATTCAGAATATGAAATAATAAATTGTTGGAAAAATTTCTTGACGTATAAAATGGAATAAAAATTTAGCAAGTACTAAAATATAGTGTGGATTACACCAATCTCTGTATGTACTATTGCTCACAATTCAGATTCTAGACTTAAATATATGAAATAATAAATTGTTGGAAAAATTTCTTGACGTATAAAATGGAATAAAAATTTAGCAAGTACTAAAATATAGTGTGGATTACATCACTCTCTGTATGTACTGTTGCTCACAATTCAGATTCTACACTTAAATATATGAAATAATAAATTGTTGGAAAAATTTCTTGACGTATAAAATGGAATAAAAATTTAGCAAGTACTAAAATATAGTGTGGATTACATCACTCTGTATGTACTATTGATCACAATTCAGAATATGAAATAACAAATTGTTGGAAAAATTTCTTGACGTATAAAATGGAATAAAAAGTTAGCAAGTACTAAAATATAGTGTGGATTCCATCACTCTCTGTATGTACTATTGCTCACAATTCAGAATATGAAATAATAAATTGTTGGAAAAATTTCTTGACGTATAAAATGGAATAAAAAGTTAGCAAGTACTAAAATATAGTGTGGATCCCATCACTCTCTGTATGTACTATTGCTCACAATTCAGAATATGAAACAATAAATTGTTGGAAAAATTTCTTGATGTATAAAATGGAATAAAAATTTAGCAAGTACTAAAATATAGTGTGGATTACACCACTCTCTGTATGTACTATGGCTCACAATTCAGTTTCTGGACTTAAATATATGAAATAATAAATTGTTGGAAAAATTTCTTGACGTATAAAATGGAATAAAAAGTTAGCAAGTACTAAAATATAGTGTGGATCCCATCACTCTCTGTATGTACTATTGCTCACAATTCAGAATATGAAATAATAAATTGTTGGAAAAATTTCTTGATGTATAAAATGGAATAAAAATTTAGCAAGTACTAAAATATAGTGTGGATTACACCACTCTCTGTATGTACTATTGCTCACAATTCAGATTCTAGACTTAAATATATGAAATAATAAATTGTTGGAAAAATTTCTTGACGTATAAAATGGAATAAAAAGTTAGCAAGTACTAAAATATAGTGTGGATCCCATCACTCTCTGTATGTACTATTGCTCACAATTCAGAATATGAAATAATAAATTGTTGGAAAAATTTCTTGATGTATAAAATGGAATAAAAATTTAGCAAGTACTAAAATATAGTGTGGATTACACCACTCTCTGTATGTACTATTGCTCACAATTCAGATTCTAGACTTAAATATATGAAATAATAAATTGTTGGAAAAATTTCTTGACGTATAAAATGGAATAAAAAGTTAGCAAGTACTAAAATATAGTGTGGATCCCATCACTCTCTGTATGTACTATTGCTCACAATTCAGAATATGAAACAATAAATTTTTGGAAAAATTTCTTGATGTATAAAATGGAATAAAATTTAGCAAGTACTAAAATATAGTGTGGATTACACCACTCTCTGTATGTACTATTGCTCACAATTCAGATTCTAGACTTAAATATATGAAATAATAAATTGTTGGAAAAATTTCTTGACGTATAAAATGGAATAAAAAGTTAGCAAGTACTAAAATATAGTGTGGATCCCATCACTCTCTGTATGTACTATTGCTCACAATTCAGAATATGAAATAATAAATTGTTGGAAAAATTTCTTGATGTATAAAATGGAATAAAAATTTAGCAAGTACTAAAATATAGTGTGGATTACACCACTCTCTGTATGTACTATTGCTCACAATTCAGTTTCTGGACTTAAATATATGAAATAATAAATTGTTGGAAAAATTTCTTGACGTATAAAATGGAATAAAAAGTTAGCAACTACTAAAATATAGTGTGGATCCCATCACTCTCTGTATGTACTACTGCTCACAATTCAGAATATGAAATAATAAATTGTTGGAAAAATTTCTTGATGTATAAAATGGAATAAAAATTTAGCAAGTACTAAAATATAGTGTGGATTACACCACTCTCTGTATGTACTATTGCTCACAATTCAGATTCTAGACTTAAATATATGAAATAATAAATTGTTGGAAAAATTTCTTGACGTATAAAATGGAATAAAAAGTTAGCAAGTACTAAAATATAGTGTGGATCCCATCACTCTCTGTATGTACTATTGCTCACAATTCAGAATATGAAATAATAAATTGTTGGAAAAATTTCTTGATGTATAAAATGGAATAAAAATTTAGCAAGTACTAAAATATAGTGTGGATTACACCACTCTCTGTATGTACTATTGCTCACAATTCAGTTTCTGGACTTAAATATATGAAATAATAAATTGTTGGAAAAATTTCTTGACGTATAAAATGGAATAAAAAGTTAGCAACTACTAAAATATAGTGTGGATTCCATCACTCTCTGTATGCACTGTTGCTCACAATTCAGATTCTACACTTAAATATATGAAATAATAAATTGTTGGAAAAATTTCTTAAAGTATAAAATGGAATAAAAATTTAGCAAGTACTAAAATATAGTGTGGATTACACCACTCTCTGTATGTACTATTGCTCACAATTCAGATTCTAGACTTAAATATATGAATAATAAATTGTTGGAAAAATTTCTTGACGTATAAAATGGAATAAAAAGTTAGCAAGTACTAAAATATAGTGTGGATTCCATCACTCTCTGTATGTACTATTGCTCACAATTCAGAATATGAAATAATAAATTGTTGGAAAAATTTCTTGACGTATAAAATGGAATAAAAATTTAGCAAGTACTAAAATATAGTGTGGATTACACCAATCTCTGTATGTACTATTGCTCACAATTCAGATTCTAGACTTAAATATATGAAATAATAAATTGTTGGAAAAATTTCTTGACGTATAAAATGGAATAAAAATTTAGCAAGTACTAAAATATAGTGTGGATTACATCACTCTCTGTATGTACTGTTGCTCACAATTCAGATTCTACACTTAATATATGAAATAATAAATTGTTGGAAAAATTTCTTGACGTATAAAATGGAATAAAAATTTAGCAAGTACTAAAATATAGTGTGGATTACATCACTCTTTATGTACTATTGATCACAATTCAGAATATGAAATAACAAATTGTTGGAAAAATTTCTTGACGTATAAAATGGAATAAAAAGTTAGCAAGTACTAAAATATAGTGTGGATTCCATCACTCTCTGTATGTACTATTGCTCACAATTCAGAATATGAAATAATAAATTGTTGGAAAAATTTCTTGACGTATAAAATGGAATAAAAAGTTAGCAAGTACTAAAATATAGTGTGGATCCCATCACTCTCTGTATGTACTATTGCTCACAATTCAGAATATGAAACAATAAATTGTTGGAAAAATTTCTTGATGTATAAAATGGAATAAAAATTTAGCAAGTACTAAAATATAGTGTGGATTACACCACTCTCTGTATGTACTATTGCTCACATTTCTAATATGAATATATTGTTGAAAATTTCTTGACTATAAATGATAAAAGTTGCAAGTACTAAATTAGTGTGGACCCAGCACTCTCTGTAGTACTATTGCTAAATCAATATGAAATATAAATGTTGGAAAATTTCTTGATGTATAAAATGGAATAAAAATTTAGCAAGTACTAAAATATAGTGTGGATTACACCACTCTCTGTATGTACTATTGCTCACAATTCAATTTAGACTAAATATATGAAATAATAAATTGTTGGAAAAATTTCTTGAGTATAAAATGGAATAAAATTTAGCAAGTACTAAAATATAGTGTGGATACATCACTCTCTGTATGTACTTTGCTCACAATCAATTCAGATTCAATACAGGGTGGATTATAAATATATGAAATAATAAATTCTTGGAAAAATTTCTTGAAGTATAAAATGGAATAAAAAGCTAGCAAGTACTAAAATATAGTGTGGATTCCATCACTCTCGGTATGTACTATTGCTCACAATTCAGAATATGAAATAATAAATTGTTGGAAAAATTTCTTGACGTATAAAATGGAATAAAAATTTAGCAAGTACTAAATATAGTGTGGATTACACCACTCTCTGTATGTACTATTGCTCACAATTCAGATTCTAGACTTAAATATATGAAATAATAAATTGTTGGAAAAATTTCTTGACGTATAAAATGGAATAAAAAGTTAGCAAGTAATAAAATATAGTGTGGATCCCATCACTCTCTGTATGTACTATTGCTCACAATTCAGAATATGAAATAATAAATTGTTGGAAAAATTTCTTGATGTATAAAATGGAATAAAAATTTAGCAAGTACTAAAATATAGTGTGGATTACACCACTCTCTGTATGTACTATTGCTCACAATTCAGATTCTAGACTTAAATATATGAAATAATAAATTGTTGGAAAAATTTCTTGACGTATAAAATGGAATAAAAAGTTAGCAAGTACTCTCTGTATGTACTATTGCTCACAATTCAGAATATGAAATAATAAATTGTTGGAAAAATTTCTTGATGTATAAAATGGAATAAAAATTTAGCAAGTACTAAAATATAGTGTGGATTACACCACTCTCTGTATGTACTATTGCTCACAATTCAGATTCTAGACTTAAATATATGAAATAATAAATCGTTGGAAAAATTCTTGACGTATAAAATGGAATAAAAAGTTAGCAAGTACTAAAATATAGTGTGGATCCCATCACTCTCTGTATGTACTATTGCTCACAATTCAGAATATGAAATAATAAATTGTTGGAAAAATTTCTTGATGTATAAAATGGAATAAAAATTTAGCAAGTACTAAAATATAGTGTGGATTACACCACTCTCTGTATGTACTATTGCTCACAATTCAGATTCTAGACTTAAATATATGAAATAATAAATTGTTGGAAAAATTTCTTGACGTATAAAATGGAATAAAAAGTTAGCAAGTACTAAAATATAGTGTGGATCCCATCACTCTCTGTATGTACTATTGCTCACAATTCAGAATATGAAATAATAAATTGTTGGAAAAATTTCTTGATGTATAAAATGGAATAAAAATTTAGCAAGTACTAAAATATAGTGTGGATTACACCACTCTCTGTATGTACTATTGCTCACAATTCAGATTCTAGACTTAAATATATGAAATAATAAATTGTTGGAAAAATTTCTTGACGTATAAAATGGAATAAAAATTTAGCAAGTACTAAAATATAGTGTGGATTACATCACTCTCTGTATGTACTTTTGCTCACAATTCAGATTCTACACTTAAATATATGAAATAATAAATTCTTGGAAAAATTTCTTGAAGTATAAAATGGAATAAAAAGCTAGCAAGTACTAAAATATAGTGTGGATTCCATCACTCTCGGTATGTACTATTGCTCACAATTCAGAATATGAAATAATAAATTGTTGGAAAAATTTCTTGACGTATAAAATGGAATAAAAATTTAGCAAGTACTAAAATATAGTGTGGATTACACCACTCTCTGTATGTACTATTGCTCACAATTCAGATTCTAGACTTAAATATATGAAATAATAAATTGTTGGAAAAATTTCTTGACGTATAAAATGGAATAAAAAGTTAGCAAGTACTAAAATATAGTGTGGATCCCATCACTCTCTGTATGTACTATTGCTCACAATTCAGAATATGAAATAATAAATTGTTGGAAAAATTTCTTGATGTATAAAATGGAATAAAAATTTAGCAAGTACTAAAATATAGTGTGGATTACACCACTCTCTGTATGTACTATTGCTCACAATTCAGATTCTAGACTTAAATATATGAAATAATAAATTGTTGGAAAAATTTCTTGACGTATAAAATGGAATAAAAAGTTAGCAAGTACTAAAATATAGTGTGGATCCCATCACTCTCTGTATGTACTATTGCTCACAATTCAGAATATGAAACAATAAATTGTTGGAAAAATTTCTTGATGTATAAAATGGAATAAAATTTAGCAAGTACTAAAATATAGTGTGGATTACACCACTCTCTGTATGTACTATTGCTCACAATTCAGATTCTAGACTTAAATATATGAAATAATAAATTGTTGGAAAAATTTCTTGACGTATAAAATGGAATAAAAATTTAGCAAGTACTAAATATAGTGTGGATTACATCACTCTCTGTATGTACTTTTGCTCACAATTCAGATTCTACACTTAAATATATGAAATAATAAATTCTTGGAAAAATTTCTTGAAGTATAAAATGGAATAAAAAGCTAGCAAGTACTAAAATATAGTGTGGATTCCATCACTCTCGGTATGTACTATTGCTCACAATTCAGAATATGAAATAATAAATTGTTGGAAAAATTTCTTGACGTATAAAATGGAATAAAATTTAGCAAGTACTAAAATATAGTGTGGATTACACCACTCTCTGTATGTACTATTGCTCACAATTCAGATTCTAGACTTAAATATATGAAATAATAAATTGTTGGAAAAATTCCTTGACGTATAAAATGGAATAAAAAGTTTGCAAGTACTAAAATATAGTGTGGATCCCATCACTCTCTGTATGTACTATTGCTCACAATTCAGATTCTAGACTTAAATATATAAAATAATAAATTGTTGGAAAAATTTCTTGACGTATAAAATGGAATAAAAATTTAGCAAGTACTAAAATATAGTGTGGATTACATCACTCTCTGTATGTACTGTTGCTCACAATTCAGATTCTACAGTTAAATATATGAAATAATAAATTCTTGGAAAAATTTCTTGAAGTATAAAATGGAATAAAAAGCTAGCAAGTACTAAAATATAGTGTGGATTCCATCACTCTCTGTATGTACTATTGCTCACAATTCAGAATATGAAATAATAAATTGTTGGAAAAATTTCTTGACGTATAAAATGGAATAAAAATTTAGCAAGTACTAAAATATAGTGTGGATTACACCACTCTCTGTATGTACTATTGCTCACAATTCAGATTCTAGACTTAAATATATGAAATAATAAATTGTTGGAAAAATTTCTTGACATAATGGAATAAAATGGAATAAAAAGTTAGCAAGTACTAAAATATAGTGTGGATTACACCACTCTCTGTATGTACTATTGCTCACAATTCAGATTCTAGACTTAAATATATGAAATAATAAATTGTTGGAAAAATTTCTTGATGTATAAAATGGAATAAAAATTTAGCAAGTACTAAAATATAGTGTGGATTACACCACTCTCTGTATGTACTATTGCTCACAATTCAGATTCTAGACTTAAATATATGAAATAATAAATTGTTGGAAAAATTTCTTGACGTATAAAATGGAATAAAAAGTTAGCAAGTACTAAAATATAGTGTGGATCCCATCACTCTCTGTATGTACTATTGCTCACAATTCAGATTCTAGACTTAAATATATGAAATAATAAATTGTTGGAAAAATTTCTTGACGTATAAAATGGAATAAAAATTTAGCAAGTACTAAAATATAGTGTGGATTACATCACTCTCTGTATGTACTGTTGCTCACAATTCAGATTCTACAGTTAAATATATGAAATAATAAATTCTTGGAAAAATTTCTTGAAGTATAAAATGGAATAAAAAGCTAGCAAGTACTAAAATATAGTGTGGATTCCATCACTCTCTGTATGTACTATTGCTCACAATTCAGAATATGAAATAATAAATTGTTGGAAAAATTTCTTGACGTATAAAATGGAATAAAAAGTTAGCAAGTACTAAAATATAGTGTGGATCCCATCACTCTCTGTATGTACTATTGCTCACAATTCAGAATATGAAATAATAAATTGTTGGAAAAATTTCTTGATGTATAAAATGGAATAAAAATTTAGCAAGTACTAAAATATAGTGTGGATTACACCACTCTCTGTATGTACTATTGCTCACAATTCAGATTCTAGACTTAAATATATGAAATAATAAATTGTTGGAAAAATTTCTTGACGTATAAAATGGAATAAAAAGTTAGCAAGTACTAAAATATAGTGTGGATCCCATCACTCTCTGTATGTACTATTGCTCACAATTCAGATTCTAGACTTAAATATATGAAATAATAAATTGTTGGAAAAATTTCTTGACGTATAAAATGGAATAAAAATTTAGCAAGTACTAAAATATAGTGTGGATTACATCACTCTCTGTATGTACTGTTGCTCACAATTCAGATTCTACAGTTAAATATATGAAATAATAAATTCTTGGAAAAATTTCTTGAAGTATAAAATGGAATAAAAAGCTAGCAAGTACTAAAATATAGTGTGGATTCCATCACTCTCTGTATGTACTATTGCTCACAATTCAGAATATGAAATAATAAATTGTTGGAAAAATTTCTTGATGTATAAAATGGAATAAAAATTTAGCAAGTACTAAAATATAGTGTGGATTACACCACTCTCTGTATGTACTATTGCTCACAATTCAGATTCTAGAATTAAATATATGAAATAATAAATTGTTGGAAAAATTTCTTGACGTATAAAATGGAATAAATATTCAGCAAGTACTAAAATATAGTGTGGATTACATCACACTCTATGTACTATTGCTCACAATTCAGAGATCTACATTTAAATATATGAAATAAAGTGTTTGAAAAAAAATTGGTGGAAAATAAAAAGTTGTTGGAAAAATTTCTTGACGTATAAAAATGGAGTAAAAATTCAGGAAGTACTAAAATAGTGTGGATTATATCACTCTCTGTATGTAGTGTTGATTACAACTATATTCATAATACTTCTTGATAAACGCAGTTGAATATTTCAGAAGTTGGAGATACCACAGTGAGAGAATTGAAAGAACGGACTCTAGATAGACCTACATACAATTGTCCATGACTAAAAACTGGACTTGATAAGTCCAAACATATTTTGTCAAAAGTTTGTGCTTGTGACTTATTTATAGTCATAGAAAATGTTAAACGGATAGGGAACTGCTTACGCTTAAATTTAAAGTGCATATTTGTATCTGATGGAATTAGGTAAATTCGAGGTATGAAGAAAGTTTCACTGTCATCATTTTCAATTTTCTTTGTCTCTATGATGTTACGCTGCAAATTGGTAACTATTAGACGTATACCATTGCAGAGACCTTTTGAAGGAGCCAAATTTCTTAAAAGCATGATAATTGCTCCACACTTAACGCTGAGTTTATGAGGTAGCATTCCTGTTGGAGTCAAGCTATTTAAAAATTCCTCGGGGTATGTAAGCGTATCTTGGGGATCTTCACTTAATACTGTATCCACACTTTCATAAACAACCTCAGATCCTGGTAAACAATTTAGTACTCTCTGATTAATTTCCATTGACAGTTCATTTGTAACTGTGAGAATGGCACGCATTTTAAGCTGTTGAGGAGTCACAGCTGCAAAATCTATGTCATTATACAGTAGTTTTACTGGATCTTGAATGGGAGGATAACATAGAGATGGAAGTGCAACTTTTTCTCCATTTTTGGCTTCCCCAACATCTAAAAGCCAAGCTGCAAATTCTCTTTCAGTTTCCAGAGTGCGCATATTTTCTTTAAGGCTCATCACTTGAAATACAGACCAAAATCTGTGCTTCTTTAAACAGCTGACAATTGTAAGAGATCTTGAGCCTCTTAATATAACAGGCAGCACTTGTCTGAAATCCCCACCAAGGAGAACAACTTTTCCACCAAAAGGTTTTTTACATTTTGTGAGATCTTGAAGTAGTCTGTCTACTGCTAGAAAGGCATGAATATGGGTCATTGGAGCTTCATCCCACAATATTAATTTTGTTTCCAATAATAGTTTTGCTTCGGCTGTATTAGGTTTCAAACTGCATGTAGAGGTTGCATTCAGAATTAATGGTATTTTGAAGATGGAGTGAGCGGTTCTTCCACCCGGTAATAAAGTTGCAGCTATCCCTGTTGATGCAACAGGAGTAGCATGATCACCTCTTCCTCTAATTGTATGCAATAATGTTATGTAAACAAAAGTTTTTCCAGTACCTGCAGGTCCATCTAAAAAGAAATGCTTTGGGCCATTATATTGATTGCCGTATATTGCAGCAAGAACACTATCAACTACAAATCTTTGCTCTACGTTCAGTTTTTGTGTGTTAATATGGGCTTTGGTTTGCTCTTGTACTACATCGTAGCGAAATGGACAAAGAATACCTATATCTGAATTTAAAATTGGAAGTTTAAGTTTTTCCAGACTCAAACCTTGAGCTTTCAGAAGTATATTCATTTCAGCTAAAGCATATTGAGGCCCAGTCTCTTCAGAATATCTGTGTATAAAATCTTCACACAGAGAGTCTTTATGTTGAGTCCAAAGTTCAGGAACATTTTCTACTTCTCGAAATGCACAAATAATACAAAAAAGCACTCTTAGATAATGTGGCATGTGGGTCCTTGCTGCATCAGATAAAGTTTCATGCCAGTGTTCATCTCCTTCAAGAAATCCAAGCTGTTTACATGCCATTTGAAACGTCTCACAAACTACTCCTCGTACAGTTTTTAAATCGTCAAAACTCATAGCACCAGATTTCTGCAGCAACAACATTCTGAGATAATATCGCTCAGTGTCCTGTATGCTAACAACTGGCATTCTTCCAATCACTTTGTGTCCCCCTCTTTGCCTTTTTTTCCATCTTGTTTCATTTTTGTCAAAGACATAGTAAAATGGAATGTCAGGGTAAGTATAGTTTCGCGATTCTTCATCTGTGCAGTTTAGCTGAAGCCATGCAGTTAAAGTTGTTTGTTTAATTGATGCTCGTGCAATAGCCTCTTCTTCCCTTCCTTCTTCATAATATATGTGGTGTTGTTCTGGCAAATGGACTGCTAATCTCTGCACAACATGGGATTTTTCAGACATGGAGAACTCATTCAAACGCCACATCGCCTCAGGAGCACTTACATATCGACCATCAAGGAAGGTTAAAATTTCATTATGATGGATAACATCATCATTTTGCAGCCTGACAGAAGCAGCATCATGCCCTTTATATACATATTTGTACAAATACTTAACGCTTTTGACTGAAGCACATACCTCAACATTAATATGGGCATTAAACTTCTTTAATAACCAAGGATTATATGGTACAACCCATCGGTTATCAATATCATGCCGACCAACTTTCACTGGTTCTATGGCCCTTCTTCTGTAGACAGGATATCCGTTAGCATTTTCTTCAGTTCTCTCCTTCACTTCTTTCGGATAATTTTTGCAGCATGTATTTGAATCTCTCATGCATGGAGAATTCGGATTTAATGTACCGCAAGGCCCATGTATCATGCATTTTGTTACAATTTCAAATAATCTTGCATTAGTAACAATATCAGGTAACTCTGCACTTACATATTTGTCGATATCATCATTTGTACGTATTTTTGAGTTTGAGTCTAATGTTAATAAAATGTGTGCATGAGGTAACCCTCGTTTCTGAAATTCAATTACGTATATGTAAGCAGTAACAATGCCGAAAATGTTGCGTTTCAAAATATCATCTAATAATTCTGATAGTTTCATTTTGAAAACACGAACAACAATATCTGGTCTGTTCTCAGGTCGCTGAGGATGTTCAATTGCGTTTAGGATTTCGGGCCATGCAGGGTTGCAGGTGAAAGTTATAAATAAATCTGGTCGTCCAAATTTCCGTACCATTGCCATTGCATCTTGGTAATTTTGCTGCATATATCTTGCACTTCCTTGAAATGTAGATGGCAGAATCATTAATTTGCCTGTTCGCAAACTTGCATTTCGAGCACGGGATTCTATGGCATCTAAAAGGCCACTATACAATTCAACTCTCAAATTCTTTTGGTTCATTCGAATGTAGTTTAGTCGTGATCCTTCAGTTTTAACATATGCATCAACAATGTACTGTTGGAATAGTTTTCCACTACTGTGCAAAATGCTAAAACCACTACGGATGGAAAGTCTGTATGCATAGTATTGCAGTTGTGTTACTCGGAACCGTTTAGCTGAGCGTCTTTCTTCAACATGCTGCATTCCATCATACCACCCACTTTCTCTTCTTGGGAACAGCAAAGGGTATACCATAGGATCACAACATTGGTTCATGGGAGAAATATTTATACAGTGATCTGCCTTTGGATAGATACAAATGTCTCGATTAGCAGGAGGTTCACCATCATCTCCAACAAATATGGCAGCAACTTCAGTTTTTGATGTAGGTGCATTATATCTTCGCAGGTCTAAGTTCGGATGTTCCATGAAAACCATTTTTACATTTGCATTTTGATTACTTTGTATTAACTCATGCATCTGTAAGTATGACTCAGCAAATGGATTAATAGCTCGTAATAATGCATCTAATTTTTCCATCAGAGTTGGCAAGCAGCCTTCATTATTTTTCATACGATAAGCGTTTGCTTCACTGGAATCATATATGTACAGTTGTCCATACCCAGGTTTATTGTGTTCGTTTGAATAAAGTGAGGAAACCCTGTGATATATTTGCCCATGAATTCGGAAGCAAAATGGCCCACTTCCAGGTGGCAATTTTATTTCAGCCCCCATTGATGCGAATGCTAAAGCAGCATTATAGGATCTAATATGCTGTCTAAACTTCTTCGCTTCAGCTGAATCACTGCACAGCAAATCCCTCAAAACATCGGGAACTTCAGAAAGCGATGGCAGAGACACTTTACCATCATGACAGCATGCCGTAAATTTTTTACTGCTATTTTCTTCGCCTTTCCAATAAAGAGCTTGACAAAAAACGCATCTTTCCGTTAGGCTTCCACAATCATGCTCATCAACGTCACCCATAACTGGCTGTCGGTTGCTATTATGCCGGCGACGGTTAAGCCTAACCTCGCGATCATTAATGCTCTCCCTTTCACGCCTGTCTCTTAATGAAAGATTTCTGATTCTCTTTCTTTCTTGAGACTGCTCAGAATTTTCGCTTAATCTTGCAGCTCGCTTTCGAGAATTCCTGATTAATCCGTATAAATCCATGTTGCGTAAATCAACGGTTGTAACAAATGTCGCCAGTACACACACGCGGTTTCAAATTGCGGATTGCAGCTAATGTTTACATCCAGTAGTTGCAGCCGTTGCCATTCGGAGTGTATAAATATCGTCGTTTTTTGTGCCGCATACCTACGCGTTTTATATATATAGATATGTACAGAAGGTCGTTCGAAATTTATGGAAACGATTTTGTAATTTATTTTTGTCGTTTGCAATTTGAGGTAAAAAAACTTCTGGTACTGTTTTCTTTGCTACTTTTTTCTTTCCTACTATTTTCTTTTGATTGGATTGTAAAACAAAAGATTTATTCTGAACATGGCTCCTAAAATCGATAGATGGGTCAAAGGTTACGTAACTGCACTTTCCGAGGAGAAAAATTCGTATAAAACAATTATAAAAAGGTGTAAAAATCGTGGGTATGGTGTTTCAAAAGAAGGTATTTATAAAATATTAAATTAGAAAGAAAAACAGCGTCTAACTGAAAGGAAAAATGAAAACACGACCGCGAAACCTCATCCTAAGACTGTTCGAACGCAGGTAAATATCAAGAAATTGAAGTCTCTGTTCATGAAAGAAAATCCACCGACTCAAAGATCCAATGCATCGAAACTAGGAATGTATTCTGGCACAGTGAGTAAAATAATTCATAAAGATTTAAAGTTACAAAAGTTGTTTAAACCTAAAGTTCATCTACTTTTGCGAAAGAATATTGCTGAAAGAAAAACCAATTGTAGAAAATTATATGAAAACACCGAGCTGCAGAAAAAGGGAAATTTGTGGTAACAGTCGATGAGGCATGGGTGTATTAAAGTGACTGTAATAAAAAAAGAGCAATTTTCTATTGCTCAACTGACGAGCATGACCGTACGAAATGGCTTCGTCAATGTACAGAAAAGTTTCCAAGGTTATTTACCTCATCAATCCTGAAACTTCATAGTTGCAGAATTTTGTTACAACGACAAATTAAAAATCAAAAAAGTCTCAAGTAAAGCCGAAATTAGTTAACTCTACAATCAGCAGAAAATTTTAGATCCGCTTATTTAAGAAAAAAAGAATCACAAACATTAATTAAAGTGTATCCCATGTAATGAAATACCTGTAAAACTACCTGGCGCGTCTCCAATGGACTTTTGCGCTTTCGGTTTATTTCAACGAGCCTTAGGAAAGCGGCGCACATGAACACTGAAACGACTTTAGAAAACGGTCCAAGAGGAATGGGGTAAAATTGACAAGACAGTACGAAGTAAAAATTTACTAGCAAGGAAAATTCAAGCTAGAGCTATTGCCAAGAACATCCTTCTTTATACATACATATGTATATATTGTCCTTCATATGTATATACATATGTATATATTGTCCATACATATGTATATATACATATGTATATATACATATGTATATATTGTCCTTCTTTATACATACATACACACACACACACACACACACACATATATATATATATATATATGTGTGTGTGTGTGTGTGTGTGTGTGTGTGTGTGTGTGTGTGTGTGTGTGTGTGTGTGTGTGTGTGTGTGTGTGTGTGTGTGTGTGAGTGAGTGAGTGAGTGAGTGAGAGAGAGAGAGAGAGAGTCTAAAATATGCGGGTAGTGATCGCGTGACCTTAAAATGAAATTTTAATTATAAAGTATAGGATTTAACAATTAAAGTCTGGGAGTTCAAATAAGCGGCGTAATGCATTGCAATGAAAATAAAATTAATGGGTTGGCTTGATTCAGTCTTCGAAGAACCAATTGGAGGATTTTAAGTAGACGTATAGCCTTGAAGTTTGGCGCTAAGAAAGGAAGTGTTTAGGTCAACAAAAAGAACATTCGAAATGACGACATGAATAAGTAATGAGCGTCGTTGCGTTTTAGTTAAAAGCTTAAGAAGAAAGAAGTTAGTTGAGAGTCATGGATGGTTAGGAAACGATAAAGACGTGTGCCGTTGGACACACGAATTTTAAAGGGGATTGGGCGTCGTAATCTACTATTGGAGCTGAGTACTTAATTAGAAGTTAAATAAAAAATGTTCGGAAAATCAATTGGACTGTATATATATATATATATATATATATATATATATATATTATTCCTTACAAACTTATTAAATATATTTTTATTGGTGGTTCCAAATAGTTAATAATCATAGAACTGAGTGAAACTTTGTATAAAGTAATTGAGGTGCGAGTGAAAAATCCAATTTTGTGATTTTCTTGTTATTTGTCATATATTTAAGAACATACATAACCGCGAAAAAAAATGTTGACTTCGTTCATTTAGCACGAGTACACAAAAAGTCGCAAAATAGATTGTTTTTGGAGACGTGGGTAATTTCCAAAACGATACAATAATGATCTATCCATTATTCACTTTTTCAACAAATATAAAAAGCGCAATCTTAAGAGAAGAAAAACTAAAGATACGCGTGTATATTGTACGTTTCTTATATAGCTTAAAAATCACTTTACTGCCAAAGATTTCGAACTTTTCTTCAATTTTGTTTCCGAAGTATATGAGATCAAAAGCAAAAAAATAGCGCATTAGAAAAAAATCGTATGCTGTCAAAACTTTAATTCATCATTTCTAGCCTTGGGCTATAATAGTGGCAGAAGCAAGAAGACGGCCTTTACATCGTAAGGACCTTGCTGCTGACAGATACCGATCATCCATCTTGAATATGATGGATTATAAAAGTTATTAAGACGCATGCTGGGCCTTTTCCTACTCCAGTAAAAACTTTTTTTCTTGTGGAATATGAAGTACATTTTTATGGTGCGGAAACGAAGTAAAAATTTAGTTCATCAAGATTTTCATAAGCACAGAATGAGAGAGGAAAAAAAGTATGCATTGATTTTAAAATTATTTTTATGCAAATTGAACCTCTTAAATTTTAATACATACACACACACACACACACACATATATATATATATATATATATATATATATATATATATATATATATATATATATACAAACGCTTGAAATATATGAACAGATATTCTTGAGTGTATGACATACGTTGGAAAGTTACTGGATTGTGATTTTTGAATGGTAAGGCTAGATTTCTTAACTGCAAGAAACAAGGATTAATTAATTATATAAATGGTTGGTTTTATCAGCAGTAGATGCGTGAATGGATATTATTTCGAAAAAAACAGTCTTTGAATTATGTAGGTTATTTCTCCGTGTCTAGTCCGGTTATTGGCACGTTAAATACGTAGACTAGAACGTCCTTCTATGAGGTCAATGGATGGGTAAGGTACAATACCTCCAGTTGTCACCCCTGGGGTGCTCGGTCAAAATTGTGGTGGCACCTAGCGAAGACTGACTCCGACCCTTGTTGTGCAATTATAAACCGGAGCCGCACTCCTTAGCCTGAAGCCTACATTCTGTCAAATAAATACCGAGAATGGTTTATTTTTAAAGTTTACGTTACGCTTGTCGTAAGATTGTGCCAGCGTACTTAAGTGTCACCTAGAATTTTGCCGCCTTTGTGTCCACCATTTTTCCGGCTGCTGTGGTTTTTGTTTGTTGTAGTCAAGTATCCTCATTGCTATTTTAAAATGGATAAAAGTATCGAACAATCAGATTGTCTCAAATTTTGTGTTGCTAACTCAATTTCTTGTGCTAAATCGTTGAAGATGTTGGAGTAGGCCTACGGTGCGTCAGTTTTATCGAAAGCAGGAATATACGAGTGATATTAAGCATTCGAAGATGGCCGAGAAGACTTGCTTCGTTCAGGTCGGCCTTCAACGTGTTCAATTGACGAAAACATCGACTAGCTGTCATGGTGAGTAATCAAGTGAAGCAATCATGGTGTTGCCCACTCGGAATTCCTGTTGGAAAGGAAAACAGTCAACAAACAATATTATTTGCGCGTTATGAGCCGTTTAAGAGAGAATGTTCGACGGAAACGGGCAGGGTTGGGGAAGAACAATTCTTGGATTATGCAGCACACTCCAAAAATCAATCTTTACGTGATTTTTGACCAAAAACTCAACGAATACAGAAGGTCGTTTGCCCTTTATGGAAATGATTTTGTAATTTATTTTTGGCATTTGCATTTTGAGATAAAAAATTTCAACTTCATAATAATCGCCTGTTACTGTTTAGTTTTCATTGGAATGTAAAGAAAAATATTTATTTTGAAAATGGCACTTAAAAATTGATAAATGACTCGAAGGTTACGTAACTGCGCTTTCGGAGGAGAAATTTCCGTATCAGCAAATTATAAAGCGGTATAAAAATCGCCGTTATGGCATTTCAAAAATAGGTATTTATAATATATTAAATTTGAAAGGGAAAAAACGTATAACTGAAAGTAAAAAATGAAAACATGACCGCAAAACCTCATCCTAAGACTGTTCAAACGCAGTTGAATATCAAGAAAGTGAAGTCTCTGATCCTAAAAGAAAATCCTCCGACTCAAATGTCCATTGAAAAGAAACTAGGAATGTCTTCTGATACTGTAAGTAAAATCATTCATAAAGATTTGAAGTTAAAATGATTTTTAAACCTTCATCTGCTTTTTCCAAAGCATATTGCAGAAAGAAAAACAAATTGTAGAAAATTATATGAAAAACCCCTAGATGCTTAAAAATGGATAGTTTTGGTAACACTCGATGAGGCATGGGTGTATTTAAGTGACTGTAATAAAAAACGATCAATTTTCTATTACTTAATTGACGGAAATGACCGTACGAAATGTCTTCGTCAGTGTACAGAAGAGTTCCCAGAGGGATTCATGATAGTTGCAGGATTTTGTTACAACGGTAAATTAAAAATTAAAAAAGTCTCAACTAAAGGCAAAATTAATTCACTCTACTATCAGCAGAATATTTTTGAATCCATTGTTGAAGAAGGAATTCCAGCCTTATACGGAAAGGACATTGATGAAGTGGAGCTTCCTATGGACAAAGTCTCTAGTCACACGTCTAAATCAACTGTCGCTTATTTAGCAAAGAAAGTACAAACCTGGAAGTAAGTCACCAATTTGTAAATCATTAAGCTATCCTTAATCTTTCTATTTTAGCATTCCTGTCCTATGCCCCCCCCCAGTTAATTTTGAAGAAACCCCGTGAGGGAAAGTAAAACTCACTTTTTTACTTTTGAAGTTTACTACATTTTATATAAAAGTACTATGTACTAAATAAATATTCCTGATTTTATACTGCGGTTTCCACTCACCGTCCTCCCTGTTTTTTTGCGCTGTTCAAATGTTCCCTTTGAACAGTTGCCATTCCCTCTCATGTTTGAGAAACTTGCCTGCCCCTTTTCATTTTGTGCAGTTTGCTCAACTTGAGTTTCAGGTTGGAAGCACCTTCACTTTGGTAAACGCTCACGAGGATATATTCACGACAGGTCGCATACCTCAAATTTATGTTTGTATTGTCTTGATTTTTTTTCTGCTTCACAATAATTGAATGTTAGTGTCAATTGTTGAAATTTATATTTATGTTCGAATTTTTGCAGCATCAGGTACCAGACATTTGGTATAGATGTTGAAAGTTACATTTTGACAGCATTTGGTAAATTTCTATTAATGGCTGAAAGAACTTTTAATATTTGTGCTTACATAATCAAGAGAAAAATAGAAATTGATTTGTGTAAAGAAAATTCAATAACCAATGTGAAACTTCACAATAAACAACCGAGAACATTATTTTTCTAAAAAGTGACAAAAACCCAGGAGATCTCCAAAAGAACTAAACCATACTCAACGACTAAAAACCGTGGAGAAGAATAATAATCACTTTTGTGTTTTATAACTATTCAAACTGTGCCTCTCCAAGACTCCGAAAACATCTCCAAGACTCTGATACATATGTCAGGGACTGAGATATGCACATTTTTTTGCTTGTATTTGTATTTGGAACATCTTTACATCTGTTGTTATTAGTGTATTCATTTAGGTGTACCATTTCATTTTTATTTTACTCCAGATATTTGTGTTAAAATTATGCCATTTTTCATACTATTATGTCTTTCAATTGTATTTTTAACATAAACGATTTGTGATTTTCGAGCCAACTTCAACCGAATATTCTAACTACAAATTTTCATGTTCTCACTATCTGGAATGTGTTGGAGTCGACGGCTGCGGCTCCAATCCATTTTAGATGGAAGGGGGGGGGGGATATTCTGTGATAATATTATTAATAATCTTTAATCGCCCTTATCTGAACTTTCTTTCTAGATGTGAAAACCTTCTGACAACTTAACGAGATGCTCCGCCTTTACATATACTAACAGTCTCCGCCAATTCCTGGCAAACCCACTTTGATCTAATTCTATATTCGCGCGCAACGAGGGATGCGAGTTGTCTTGGATGCGAGTAACTTGTCGCTGTTTTCATGGTATAAACTTAAATTGTACGTTGTGACTTCGAGCTGCATTTAATTTCGGCCTCGATTGTGTGTCTTCCAGAGATGGTCCGATTCGGGTCATTTCATATATATATATATATATATATATATATATATATATATATATATATTTATGGCTTATACTGGTTTTTCACTTACAACTTTATCTAATATATATATATATATATATATACGAAATAAATTTCCAAACCTTTTTATTTTTTAACACGCCCTTTCCAAATTCTTCATCCTAATGCAACAGAATACCGTCCCTTAACCTTGGATTGCGACCTATATTCAACCAATATCAATCTATTAGATTTTTCCCTAAGGCCACTAGGGATGCGACATCGATGTCGATGTTTTCAAAACATCGATGTTTTGATAAAAACATCGATATTTTAAACACCGATTTATTGAAGCCGATGCTTTTTTAACATCGATGTTTTGTGCTCGATGTTTTACGTTGTCTCGATGTTTATTTTAATGAAAAAGTACCGTAATTAAAAAAATTTACCACGTAGCATAATTTTCACACTCAGTAAATGTAAGTCTGAATTCTGAAAAGGACGAATACAAAAGGGGGAATGATTCCTTAGCAAACAGACAAATGACAATTAACAACCAATGAACCAATCAGAGCGCTTGGAATGTCCCTGACACTCCAGAACCTTCCATGTGGTTTTATTTTACAAATAGTATATACACGAGTGCATCCATTTAAATCTTTGTTTTGTGCTGGTTTTATATAAGTTGACGTTAATATTATTAGTAAGATGCCTCCCAAAAGTACCGTTTGGAAATATTTTTACAAAACCTCTGACAAATTGGCGAAATGCAATATTTGCCTTAAGTCCCTCAAAATTTCTGGCAATACCACGAATTTATCTGGACATTTGAAGGCAAAACATGGCGGTATTTACAACGAGAATTTTGAGTCATCAGTGTAGCCCAAAGCAACCAAGTTTTTGTCATTTGTGTCTGCCCAATCAGAGAGTAAAATTAAATCACCACCCCCCCCCCCCACGACTAACGGAAGTAACATTAATGTTAGAGATTATTAAACCAGTTTTAAAACATGGATGTTCTAAAACATGGATGTTCTAAAACATCGATGTTTCAAAACATCGATGTTTTGTTATCGATGTCGCATCACTAAAGGCCACGCGCGGAAAGAATTATATAACGAAGTCTATTCTAAAAGCTATGACTTGAACCCTTTCGATAATCACCTCATATGACGTGACTTAATCCCGTGTCAGTTTTTTAACCAATTAAAGTTCAGCCCGCCTGAAAAACCCGCGCTTTTCTCAATAATTCTGTAGCTTTTGGGTGTCTGCTCTCAGCCAGGAAACATGTAGAGCTCTCCGTGCGTATTTTCAGCGGTCCTGCCGCTGGTCGGGGAGCCGTACCCGACTAGCCGTGATGTGTTTTGAACGTTAAGTTTGACAAGTGTATATCCAGTCTTTTTAAAACCCCATTCTTAATAAAAGAACTGTGAAGTTTTTGTGGAGTATTATGTTTTCTGCCTGGACTTCCTTCCTTTGCCACGACGACTACAAGTTTTTCCTGCGACGCTGTGCTTTCTCGTCCTTGATGAGTCAACGGCCAAGTTATTTGCCCGGCAACAACTATTATTATTATTATTATTACATATATATATATATATATATATATATATATATATATATATTAATGATAGATAATGCACATGACAAATCTTTAAGCCATTTCTATGAAAGTGATAAATATTTCTGATAATACCCTGTACTAAAAATAGAGAGCGTATAAGTGTTAGCCGACAACGAAGTAATGAGGACTCTAACAAAGCATGTGACTGAACAATGAAGTGGCAAATAGCTATTATTTTGTATTTATACATTCCTTACAAAGTATTGACCACTTTCTAAAACTCATTTCGTGTCTAAAACGCAGTAAAACTACGAATAGTTTTTACAAAAGTCGGATCATTTTTGTCTTTTCCTTTCAGAAATGAATGCCATGTGTTCAACATAATAAAAGAAAGAGGTTTTAAAAAATAATGTGCAAAATAATCTTCTACCTAGGGTAAAAGTAGTTGCTGAATTTTAGTTATAAAGAAATATATTACGTTTTCAACCAATTTTAATTCCTAAAGTGACACTTTTTTATTAACAGAGAAGAAGAAGAAAAACAATGCTACAGATTTGTTTTATTGCTTTAAAATTCTAATGAAGAATGTCGGTTATTTTAAGCAACAAAAGGTATTTTGCATAGAAATTCTTGAAAATTATTAGAATATTAGGGAAAGGATTTTTGAGCTTTAAAATGAAGGAAAATTTTAGATTTTATCATGAAACTGTAATATTTTCCCCAAAATACTTTACTAAGAACAGTCACATCACGTTTCCCCAAATTTGTTTCATGTTCTTTATCCCTCCATTTGTTTAAAGTGTTGCTTCATGCCAGAATCAGAAATTGAAATAAAATTTTAATTCTAAAATTAAATCTGATATGACTGGGGTTAGCAATGAGAGTCCTAGACGTTTTAAAATTTTAAAATTTGTTTATCCGCTAAAATATTAATTTTGTCTACGATCTTGAAGAAATGAAACGTACGTTGAATACGTAAAGGTGCCATAAATTTGGTTTTATCTGAAATTTTAGTTAATAAATAAAATGAGTTAAAATTAAAAGGGAAGCACGTAGCTCTTTACCTACAATCGTATTACTGGCACATATACACAGTGCTTCAAATAAGTTTTAAGACTCGTCCCAGAGCGTAGGTTGTAAAGGCGCTGTTAGTGTAAATCCGCATGCGTCATAACGTACATCATCTACTGGCACACTGCTAACAAGTTGTGCGCATTTCGTTGAGTAGTTGAGAGAAGTCGAGCGTTTATTGCAGAAGTGAATTTTTTTCATGTTGATTTTTTTAGATAGAGCAAAGAGCTGAAATTAAATTTAACGTAAAACTTGGTAAAAGTGCTTCAGAAACATACCAACTCATGAAACAAGTTTACGGTGACTGTTGTTTAAGTAGATCAAATGTTTTTGTGTGGCACAAACGTTTTTTGGACGGAAGAGATACGGTAGAAGATGATCAGCGTAGTGGAAGACCAATTTCATCTAGGACACCTGAAGTTATTGAGAAAGTACGAAATTTCGTAACAAACGATCGCTGTGCATCACTGAGAATGATGGAAGGCTCTTTAAATATCATCAAAGATACTATTCGAAACATCCTGCATGAAGATTTAGGCAAAACAAAAGTGTGTGCTAACTTTGCTCCACACACTTTAACCCCCGAACAAAAAGCAATGATAAGTGCACATCGCGGAGACGTTATTTCAGCCGCTGAAAACGATCCAAACTTCTTGAAGTCCATTGTTACAGGTGATGAAACCTGGTGTTTCCAATATGATTCTGAAACAAAGCGAAAATGTGCGAAATGGAAGTCACCAAATTCACCGCAAGCCAAAATACAAGAAAAGTTCCATCCAAAATCAAAACAATTCTCATTACATTCTTCGATAGTAAAGGTATTATCCACAAAGAATTTGTTCCAACTGGACAAACAATTACAGGTCAACACTACTTAGCTGTTTTAAAGCGTTTGATGGCCAGAATTCGTCGCATTCGTCCAGACTACAGGACTGAAAGCAGTTGGTGTTTGTTACACGACAATGCACCCAGTCACACCTCCCTTATTGTTAGTCGATTTTTGGCAAAAAATAATGTCTGTGTGTTGAACCATCCACCGTATTCACCTGATTTAGCAACCTGTGACTACTCCTTATTCCCAAAACTTAAAATAAAGTTAAAAGGGTGTTATTTTGAGGATATTTCGATCATAAAAGAAGCTTCGACGCGTGCTTTGCAGGTCATTCCACAAAGTGATTTACAACAGGCGTTCGATTCATTAATAAATCGCTGTAAAAAGTGCATTGAAGCCGGAGGGTCCTATTTTGAATAAAAATCCAAAACAGGTATTAATTTCTTGTTTCCATTTCTTTTTACAGACCCAGTCTTAAAACTTATTTGACGCACTGTGTATGTGAGTGGATGTACATGCAGAAGCGTTTTCCGTGCTTTTAGACGGTCTCGGAAAACAGTCATAAAAGAGAAAACTCTTTCTTTAATTTGTGGTGATCAAATAACCATTTTCATCCCATAACGAATCCCTTTACACAATTCCAAACAAAAAAAATATATTACCAGTGGTGTAGTAAAAACAGCAACAAAATAGTGTGGCTTACATAAAATTTATATTTGTGCTTGTGCATTACTTAAAATTATAACAATGACGTTTCAGAATTTAATTTTGACGTTAGAGATTCATGACGACTTTTCTTGAAAGTATAGGATATTTATTTAATTTCACTAAAAATGCATAATTAATTTTGAATCTCATTTAAATTTAAATTCAATGGTTAATCTTTAAATACTCGTGTCATTTCTCTCCCACTATCTTATCTATGGGGTGCTCCTTATCTTATCTATGGAGTCTTATCTATGGAGTGTCTCCCACTATCTTATTTATGGAGTGCACTTTTTATATTGCTCTTGAAATAACTAGGTTGTCGTCTATAATAAGAAAATTTTTCGGGAGAAAATATCACTCCAGAAATTCCCGAGGATTTGGATAATAATAGATTTTTTTAATGATGAATTTATTTCATTCGTTTCTTAAATTGGGAAATAAAATCTTTTGAACTAATGATTTGGACAAAAGAAAATCAAATGACCGGTGTTGCTAATGGAACAGACTTTATTGAGCAATAAAAGTGACCCACGTGAGCTAAAATAAAACTAATCCAGGAACAATTTCTAACTCATAAAAATGTCTTCGCCCTCATGAAACTGAAAGAAAATTCTGCTGTAACCTTCCTGTAAACAGGGTACCGTTAAAGAGATTTTTTTTCTTCCTTTTAGGTATATTGTAAGAAGTTATCAATAAACTAGATACCCGCTAAATGGCAGAGTTGAAAGTAATTGACCAGTTTATAGACACTTTTATACCTTCACTGTCAAATTCCAAAACCATGTAAGTTGCAGATGATGCACTGAAAATAAATGGAATATTTAGAAAGAATTCATTGTTTATTTCAAAGTTAATTTTATTGTAAAATTTTTATCATCAAAGCAATTTTGTAAGGGGAAATACTTACGTTTAAACAGTACTTTAATTTAATGAAAGCAGAATAGTACTATCATATTAAGGGCAAAAGAAAGACTTATTGAACTGACCAATCCTCTAATCCTTAACGGAAAATAAACTATTTGTGATTTAGTTAATTTTCTCATCCTGAAGAAAATCTAACGAGGAATACTAAATGCAATCGTTTTCTAGAAAATAATACGCATTTTGTTTTCGTACATTTGGCTTATTGTGAAATTTTATCGAAAGATAAGTTTAAATTTAATTAAAAGGTTTAATTAGCGTAGGGATTTAGAGGCAATGGGATCGTTTTGAGCCATTTTCAGTGAATAACAAAGTCACGTGAAATTAGTTCGAGTTAAAAAATATATTGTATCTCAACATATGAAATTTTAAAAGATGGCATAAAAAATTCTATCAAAGAACCCATTTTACTTTCGCTGGTGGAATAATTTGTACCTCGAAATATTTTGTTGAATTATTGTAGCTCAGATATATGCATCCACTGTACTCGGTGTCTCAATTCTGGACCAGACTCATGTGGATCTTCTCAGGAATCGAATTATTTGGGTTATAAGTGCAATGCCACACTAAACATTAGGTTATAAATTGTCTAACTTTTGTTATTTGTATCACAAATTTATTTCTGTACCACATTTCGTTCATTATTTTCTATATCCTTCCTGAAGTTCGTTAAAAATTGTTCACTATTGGGAGGGGGGATTTAATAGTTATCCGAAATAGTTTCTCTCTCGAAATATCAATAGAGTGTCTTTTAGCAGAGTGATGCGCCTCCTCTGAGCTCCCTTTCTGATATCTTATCTGCATTCAGAAAAAATTTATTTATAAAGCATAGCAAAGCTGACATTTAAGTTTATGAGCGCATTACACCCCTTTGCATTTCTTTGAGCTTGAAACACTGTGATGGGCATTTTTTTTCATTTATTTCTCTATGTGTATTCTTTCGTCGACTATTTTCTCGCTCCTTACCGTGATTATTTTTTCCTTCACTGTTTTCAAGTTTATAGACCATGAAATAAAGTAAAAAAACACAAAAACTTTAAAATATAACAGGCAGATTAAAAAAAATATTTTTAACTTTTGATTTATACAAAAATAATTCAATGCACAATTAAGTTAATAAATATATATGGTAAACATATAATAAAAAATTGAAGGCTTTTACATGATATGGGATGCGTAGGGAGCATTTTGAAAAATGCTAGCATTATTTAAAAACATTTTGAAAAATAGACCTTATTCTGCGAAAAAATTATTATTTTCGAATTCTAAGGATCTTTATTTTAATAAAAAGAATAATAATTATTCTCATTCTGTATAGAAAGTTAAAATTTAAAATTAAATAATCGAGGTTGAAGATCCCTCGTCACCTTAAATATGAACAAAGTATTTTAAATAGTACTTATCGTTCATAGGTTTTCTCATTTCGTTACAGTTCTCCCAAGCTTGAATGCTTGTATTTTAGCGCTATTGGCTTTGAAATTTACAAGAACTGCACAGAAAAAAAGACACAATTTTGTCCAGTCTTTTATTTTTTAATTTATAGTAATTCTTTTAGTTTTAAATTAAAATTTATATTTTTCTCCTTTAGTGTTTTCACAGTCACGGTGTATTTTATATAATTTTGAAATAAATCCTACATCTATAGTCTCACCTACATCACTTTATCAATGGAAATTGCAACTATTACTAAAGTTTTTAATAGAAGGCATACCTACCCAATGTATGGAACTTGAAGTTACGTTCCACATAGTTAAATCTATGCACAATGTTGCTAAATAAAGATATAAATAAAATCGGGAAAAACCCTGTTTCATCTGATGTTCATCACTTTCATCAGTGCCGTCCAGATCCAAAATGGCAGGAAAAATGGATATTGGTAACACTTACTGGATTAGTTGAGGACGTTCCAGAATCTGGAAAAAGATTCTATCGCTTATGGAGAAGAATCAAACTGTAAGTATGCTCCTGCTATATGACAGAACAAATTGATACAATGAAAGTCACTCACAGAGATTGCATTTTCCTATATATGAACTGGATGAATATAAATTTTATTTATAAAACGCAGGGAATTACAAATTTTTTTCTGAAGCCCTACGGATTATTTTTAGGTAAGGATTATTTTTAGGTAATTATATACAGGCATATTATATAAAGTTCACCATTATAAATAGGTCATACTTTCAAACGCGTTGTTTAATAATTAGGTGAATGTTAATTTAAACAATTGTTTAGAATAAAAGGGATATGATGCGCCTTATTACTTTTTATAGTATAGTTCCTACATTTTCGTGTCTTTGGTCATAGGGAATAGTATGTTTAAAGTATAGTAAAACACACCGATACGGCACTTTTAATAATACATTAGTTATGAATGGGGTTTGCTGAGTTTTTTTAAGAAGAGATAATTTAATTATACCGAAGGAAAAGGGGAAATCTAACTTCAAATATTCGAGGTTTTGAAAATGTTTACTTTAGTCTTAGGATAGTTAAGTAAAGGTGTAATGATAAATATACTTATTCGAGTTTTTATCTAATCTGTTTAATTCAATTTTATTTTTTCATCTTTGATAGAAAGCGCCATGGCAAAATTGTCGATGAAGAGAAACACTTTACAAATAATTTAGTTAAGAATTCAGTAAGATGAAGTTCTCTCTTTTCGCAATGATTTTAAGTAGTTGAATTTATTCATAAAACCTTCAACGTTTTTCTTGTGTGGATGAGATAATTCGTTAGAGGTAAGAGACAAAAAACTTCAAATCACATAATCTAACTTCAAAACAGATTATTGTTAAATCATAGAGATCAATTTTACAAATTATATTCCCCTATTTAAACAAATTTTTAACAAAAGTTTAATAATGCTGGAAAATCACTACCAAATATGGAGTAAAAATTATAGGAAGCAGTACCAGTATTGAGCACAATGAATCCTAATAGCTCGTTCTCTTGTGCACACCTACTTGCAATGAAGGGAATAATATTAATATGTTTAAAACAAAAACCATAAAATACTTCGATACATGTTTTGTAACATTGTTCGTACCTTAATTTTTACAATGGTATGACTTTCTGAAATAATATCATTTCACTTTCTTTTTATTATTTATCATATATTTCTATCTTCATTATATTTAATGTTAATTGATGGATTATTGGAATTCTTCATTAAGAGCCTCTTTTTTATTAAATCTGACATTTAGCGAAACTGAAATACGAATTATGCGAAATAAAAATCTTACTCTGCCTGATATCAATGACTATATTTGAAAACCTTCACTATGGCCATAACTAGAAGATAGAAAAGTTTTCAATGCTACGGGCTCGGTTAAAATTACACTTAGAGACCCACTGGTTATATTTATTAAAGTTACACTGATCACATCTTCGAATCTTTTATTGAAAATTCAATAATTTCATAATGAAAGCACATGAAGGTTTTACATTATTGTTGCACTACTTGAGCACCCAAACTAAACTTTTTTAAAAATGAAACAAGCCATAACTAAATCCATTCTCAATGCAAGTTATAGGATTCTTATTCAATAGTGGTTTGCTGAACCCGGATATCTTAAATAATAAACAGACTTACTAACATAAGATGATGTAAATAACTATGATGGAGGATTTGAGTAAATCTAACAGAGTGATGGAATTAACATTTTATAACTGGTATATCTCGTATACGTGTACTTTAAAATGCTTTACATAGTGACCTACATTTTGAACTTTTCAAGAGCGTATTTTAGATAGAATTTTTTAACTTTTTATTTCCGCATGCGGCGAAGTGGTCACCCGCTTCCGGCTTCCCCCGGAGAAGAGCCTAGGCTCAGTTCTCGCAGCTATTAGGAAAAAAAAGTAGAAACCATGTGTAAATTGCATCTTCATTTGTTCATTTGTACTGTTTTACGCTGAACTAGTTTAATATTTCTTACATTACTTAGAGATCGTAAAAAATAATAAATAGGTGTGAATGATTATTTTATGTATTTAAGAATGTAGTCAACTCCAAATCAAATGCAAATGGATTTTACCAATGAGTAGCGGGGCATCGATCAAGGAAATTTTAGGTAACATTTATTTGGAAAAGTTTCATATTGGTACCTAAGAGGTGTTGCTAGTTAAATAAATAAATAATTGTCCAAAGAAGAAAAAAAGAATTTAATCGTATACAACGTAATTCTTACGTAATTTATATTAACAATATACAAACTGGTTACGACGCGAATACACTACCAGTCATGGTGTAATAATTGGCAAATATCTCCTGGGTACCGGCAGCCTATATTTCATGAATTGTCCAGATAACAAAGGTGAATTTAATCGTATACAACATAATTCTTGCGTAATTTATGTAAACAAATTATATACAGTTTACGACGTTACTGTTTAACTCCAAACTGTTTAATCGACGTTACTGTTTAAAGAGAAAAAAAGGCTATTTTGGATAGAATATCATCTGATAGGTTGTTTGTTGCAATTAAGGAAGAAAATGACGAATTTGCCCATTTGCTTAATTTCACATGACAGTGAAAGAAAATTATTTTATTTTAAAAAGTTTTTTTTTATTTAATCCTTATGTTTTGCTCAATTTAATGATGCGATTTTTCCATAGATATCGTTCTAATCAGTCTTACTCAAACTACATTATCTAATAGGTATTGTTAAGCATTAAAGAATACTTATTATCTATATATTATATGCAAAATTTAATTTTTGTCGTGAAATATGTGGCAAGAATCTGTCTGCATTAATAATTTCTACATTCTTCAGAAAATATTATTCCGTGTGTTTTAAACATATCTCTAAAACTGATGTCAAACTGAACTACGTTGCATAACTACACGTTGACAGGATTGTCTCTTAACTCAGTACTCTGCCATGATATTGAGCTAAGATATAACCGTTTGCTTTGATTACTGAAAAACTTTTAAGGACATCACAGATTTTGTGAGCATACGTTAATTAAAGGAAATACCTTCTTTCTTGCAAATTATCATTTGCATTTTTCACTGTATGCATCATTTTGATACTTCCTTATATCAAATTCCTAATATTCATAGGATCTACGAGTAAGCACAAATAAAATAACCATCAACTTGTATATTGAATATTTCACGCACTTAGTATTGTGTTGTATAATTGTTCTTAGTATTTTCTTTTGTATTTATCTCTTCTTCGTGGCTTAATGTCTTTGTGTGTGAATTATTCTTCAATTCCTTTTGTTTAATTGTATTATAAATCAAATCGTCAATAGTCAATGGTTAGTTTAGAGTACCTAATGGGGAGAAAAGACGTCGAGATACTCATCGAAGTTATTAATCTCTTTAATTCAGGATATTTAAACAAAGAGAGTAATAGTAGATTTTAATATATAAACAGTTTTAATTTTATAAAAAGTTGTATATGAAACAACACAGCTTAGTTAGATGAAAAATTATAAACGAATTAATTTTATGTAAGAAGGAGAAAATAAAGATATTGTTTAAAAGAATTAAGCAGTTATAGAGCATGAACCTTTTTGGAATTAATGACGAAAATTTTATGACTTGAGTCGCGAATACTCAGTACTAAACCAGATGACATATGAAGGTAATATGTTTAACAATCATAATTAATAAAAATATAACTGTATTATTTTAGTAATTTTACTGCTATCAAGCAGCAAAATTGATAATGATAGATTGCAAATCTATCTTGCAAAAAATGATGCATCTAAATTGTTGTTTGAAAATAAAATAGCCTTTGAGAAATGTAAAGAAATTACGAGTACCGTGAAAGTTAAACACGAACAATATTATTTGAATATACACCAATAACTTCATAGTACATGAACTTTGATTATGAAATTTGTATAGTTATTGAGTATATATCATTTAAATTTAATGAGTTGAAAAGGAAAATCGAAAAGTTTCATTTTGAACGTTACAAATTGCCCTCAAGAACCTCCTTGACAAAAAAATAAACGTCTCCATTTACTCTCTCGTTCTGGTCATTCTTTTCAAAAAGAGAATAAAAATAATATTTTTATTCTCTTAGCAATATTTATTATTTACTTTCTTTAAGATGGGATAACAAGTAAAACGGAATTAAGGATAAAATATAAATAAATGAGAAAATACCAATTTAGTATATCTTTTCCCCCCAGGTTTTCATTTCTAGTTATAATTTTAAATAGACGTATATCGTATTATTTTTTGTGATACGAAAATATGAAACCATGATTAAGTGCTCTAATTCAGTGGGAAAAATTATTTTCTTGTCAACATGTAATGATTCGGAAGAATACTTAATTACACAGTGTATCGATTTTCATTGTTATCGATTTATAAATGTTTCGGAGCATACCATATATTTCGCTACTTTTTCATTCATTTATTAATTTTTTTTTCTGATGAAATTATCAAGGATTGTCAAAAAATAATAAAAAAGTTACAATTATAATTGCTTTCTCGATTTAATCGTTGTGGAGGGGAAAAAATCGAATGAAACGCTTAAAACTTCCCTTTTTTTCTCTTTTTTATATATAATACCTTGAATGAGCAGTGCGGGAATAGCATTTTGTTTTAAGAAATGTTTCTCAACACTGATCAGTTTTAATTAAGTTATTCCATTCGTGTATATTAACTTTTTGTAAAAGCTGCTTCGTTTCTGCATTTTCCCCAATAATGCATTTTTTGTATTAATAGCGGTATGAATTCACAACTTACCAAAATGATGCAAATATATTTGTAAATACAAACCTCACTTAATAATAAGTTTAGTTGGGTTTATGATTGTAAATATTAACCTATTTCAAAAATTTCTGGTTAATTTACTCTTACATATTTTTTTCAAATATAAAAATATGTGGTACATTTCAATATAATTTTCAATTCTGTGGTTTATATTATTTGTTTCAATTCAAATATTACACAAATATACCACCGGAAGCGAGAAGTTTAATAATCAATACATTTTCTGTTTAAAAATTTAAACGACAAAAATACGACGAATTTAAATGTAACGTTATATTTTTATCACAGTAGTCGTAGGCTTTCTTAATTGCACACGTGTGCGTGTCTGTAATGGCTTAAAATTTTAAATTTCAATTTTAGATGTCTATACATTGTTAATGCTTTTATGGCAGTTTACATCATTTTACTTGTATTATTTTCCTTGATGATCAAGTTATATTAAAATGATAGGTTTGATTAAGTGCATGTTATTTTTCTACATTCGCATCGAAGAACCATAGGTTTTTTAAATTTCTGAACATGTTCTATTTCATTGGTTTTTTAATAATGTATAAAAACATTTCAGATTATTTAACACCTACCTCTCACAGTTTTTTTAAAATTAAAACCTCTGTTCCTCTTTTCAACTTTAAAAACCTTCTCTTTAAAACCTTCTGTTAATTTTTATTTATGCTACTTTTTAAAATGACCTACTTTGTTATGATTTAAGTTAATTTTTTTCTGTAGGGTTGAACAAATAAGTGCCCTACACTATTAATTTTGGCGAAACAAATCATATATCAACTCATTGTTACATAATAACTTTACTGTTTTAATAATTTTCCTAATGACAACAGCACAAATTAATTACAGATTTTAAACACTGTTAATACTTTTTTCATACAGTAAATAATATTTTATCTTATAATAAATTAAGTGGAGAAACAATATGACACTTGGGTTTGTTAATTGCAAATGCTCCTATTAACATGAAAATTCTAAATGTTCCTTGAAACACATTCTAAGACCCTTTTTAAATAAGGTTTGGGGAATATTATATTTGCTACGAATGCGATTTAAAAAACTGAACTAGGCATTTTATGCTTATTGCTTACCATATTTCTCTCTTTCATGGGTTCAAAGTATTGATTATTGTGAAGTAATATCCCCACGACGGTCTAACGCTGCGTCGTTCGAATGGTGACGTCAGCAGAGACGCTTCAGCTTTTGTCTAGAACGGACGTAGTTTTGATACGGGACAGAAGTTCCCATTTAGAATGAGCTCTATGCTCCTTTTATTGATATGGGTTTTAAACCCTTTTATATATGTATATATAGAAACAAGTTAGCAATAAAATCCCTTATAGATGGGCAGTATTGTTTTAACGAACTTGTTATTTAGCACGCTGAACCACCGAATAGTTTTGAAACGCAGTTGCGTGACATGGTGCATCGGCTGGGAAGCACTAATCGAAATAGTAAGCGCAACATCTTGATTTTACGCGTGTTGGATAGTACATTGTGCGAAGACTGCTCAAGGTAAGCTGACTTGTTAATTGTCATCGCTATGGCTGAAGATTTTGAGAAACTGAAGAAGAACCGTACTATTTTGGGAACTTCTGTTACAAAATTATGTAACGAAATAGATTCTCTGTTGAAAGCGGATACATTAGATGTAGACGTTTTAGAAGAAGTTCTCAACCAATTGAATATTAAAGCCATTTCTCTAAAAGAAGTAGATAAATAGGTAGAGCCTTTATTAAACTTGAAAGAATATGAAAACGAAATCAAAACAGCTTACGAATACTCAGATAAAATAGATCTGATGACATTCCGGTCTCAGAAAAAACTGATAGAAAATAAGAAATTAATCATTCCTTTGAATAATACTTCAGAACAAGAATCCTCCCTCACCACAGCAAATAAATTTGTAAAACTTCCCAAACTGAGTATTAAAAAATTTTACGGAGATTGTACTCAGTTTACAACCTTTTGGAATACGTTTAAAGTCTCTATTCACGATAACGATACTCTTTCGAAAATAGAAAAGTTAAATTATTTGAGAAGTTACTTAGCCTATTTTGCCTTAAATGCTATTGAAGGATTAGAAATTTCAGAATCAAACTACGACGCTGCCTTAGAGATTCTTGAAGATAGATTTGGGCAGAAAGAGTTAATTATTAGCCACCATTTAAATAGATTGCTAAATTTGACACCTGTTTTTAAATCAAGTGATATTTCTAAATTAAAGAAACTACATGCCGAGGTTGAAACGAATGTAAGATCAAATACCACTTTAGCTCTAGAAACAAAGTCGTACAGTTCTATGTGTGTAGCTGTGATTTTAAAGTTACTTTCCAGCGGTTTAACTCTGGAATACAATCGGCAAAATATTAAAGAATCCTGTAGTTTAGATATCTGTAAAATTTTGAGTTTTCTCCAAACGGAGATCAAAAGCAGAGAACGCCTTTTTTTTACCTCGACGAAACTAGAACCGTTTGAAATTAAAAAATAAAAGTGTGAAACCATTTCTCAAAGCAGAGTATGCGATGACTCATGAATTCATGACCACTACCTCCCGATCTCCCCAGCAAACAGCGCCAGGATGTTTATTCTCTGGAAATAACCATCCGCCACATTCCTGCAATGAATTTGACTCCGAGAAAAATAAAAATATGTTGAAAGCGAAAGCCAGATGCTTTCTATATTTGGGTAAACATCGCATTAGAGATTGTAAATCTAGACTAAGATGTCAGAAAAGCGGGGGTTAGCATGATAGAACCATTTGCTTGAAGGCATTTAATTCAAATCATCCATATGGGGGAAAAACAGTAACTGAAAAGGTAACATGTAACACGGCTAATGAGATAATATAGGCAGTTTCGTGCACTAGAAAAAAAGATACTTCTATAGACTTGCATTACGAAAGTTAGAAACAGACCTCGCTCAATACAAGCAAAGATTTTACTCGATTGCGGATCTATGAGCTCCTTCATAAACCAAAACATTTCACGCAAATTAAAGCTCTCAGTACTTAGAAAAGAGACTTTGTCAGTTTATACTTTCGGCAGTAAACAGCCCATTCAACAAACATTCGATGTTGTAAGTGTAAAATTGGGAAATAAAGAAAAAGAAAATTTTAATATTGAAATAGAAGCACTTATGACAGATCAAATAAGTTCAGAATTGCCTCCCACAAACTTGAAATCGGATGTAATATTATCAAAATTGAAAAATTTACAGCTAGCTCATTCAGCTGAATTTAAAAGTGGTATAGACATTCTAATAGGAACTGACTATTACTACAGTATAGTAACGGGAAATTTGAAAAGATTAGACAAAACTCTTGAAGCCACTAATACAATATTTGGATGGTGTGTACAGGGAAAAACTGATGGTGTTCTAGAATCTTCTGTAGCCCTAAATATTATAGTTGAAAAAATAAATTTCTGACCAATTACAAAAATTTTGGACCCTTGAGGGATTAGGGATTAATCCAGAAAATGAAGCTGTTGATTCTGAAAACGATGATGTTTTGAAGAAAGTTGAATGCAAAATTAAGTATGAAAATTCTCGTTACAAGGTAAAATTGCCCTGGAGATCGGATCTAATGTATAAATTGCAAGATAACAGAGTGGTCGCGGAGAAACGTTTTTCACGCCTTAAACGCATATTTCGTAATGATCCTGAGCTCTTTAATTCATATAAATCTGTAATAGAAGATTATTTCGAACAAAATATTATAGAACCCATACCGAATACTGATGAAGATGAAAACGAAGTTAAATTCCATTTACCCCATAGGGAAGTTATCCGTGACGATAAAACAACTAGTAAGCTTCGTATCGTCTTTGATGCTTCATCGCATCTTCCCGGTAAACTGTCATTAAATGACTGTTTGCATGTAGGCTCTAATCTATATCCGGACTTGTATGAACTTTTGCTTTCATTTCGTGAATACCCTGTTGCCTTTGCGACTGATATTCAGAAGGCGTTTCTCCAAATCGAAATTAATGAGGGATATAGGGATGTCCCTAGATTTTTTTGGAATGACAATCCCAACCATGATCAACAATTTGCTAAAATTTATAGGTTCAGGGGAGTATTATTTGGCATAAATAGTTCACCCTTCTTACTAAGTGCGACTATGAATCATCATTTGAAGAAATATTCAGGATTGTAACCTCATTCTTCTGAACTTTTGGATCGTACATATTATGTTGATAATATAATTACAGGAGATGACAACGTGGAGAATGCATTTGAAAGTTGTTTAGAGTGTATAGATATTTTCAAGGGAGCCAATATGACACTTCACAAATGGTAAACTAATTCAAAACAATTGAAAGATTTATGGGTTGGGAGTGATATACTTGTGCTTGAAAGTCCTGAAGCTATGGGCCAACCAGGCACCACATCGAGAGTTTTCGGGATATCCTGGAATACAGAGAGTGACTCTTTCTTTTTCAATACACAAAATATAAGAGATTTCATCCCAGTAAAGACTGATACGAAGAGACTTTTTCTCCAGGTTGCCGGTCGAATTTTCGACCCGCTCGGTTTTTTTGGGCCACTTATAATACATATTAAATGTTTAATACAAGAAGTTTGGTGTCTGGGTATTGATTGGGATTCAGAACTACCGTCGAAGTTGAAATTTCCTTGGAATAATTGGTGTAAGGAACTTAGTTGGCTGGATGAACATTTAATTCCTCGTTACTATTTAAATGATTTGAAAAGGGATGAAATAGAACGCACAGACTTACATCGTTTCTCTGGTGCCAGTTTAAAGTCATACGGTGTGGTTATTTATGCTAGAATAACCAGCGTCGACGGGACTGTTCTTACCAGCTTTATTACTTCAAAAAGCAGGGTAGTCCCTTTGAAAAATTTCACACTACCCCGATTAGAGTTGATGGGTGCTCTTTTCTCAAGTAGACTATGCGCCAGAATTTCTAATACTTTAAAATGTTATACAAATATCATTTATGGACCGATTCGAAAGTTGTTTACCATTGGATTCGGGAAAATCCAATTCGATTCAATCCCTTTGTGAGAAATAGATTAGAAGAAATACACAAAGCAACTAATCCCAAAGATTGCCACCAGTGCCCTGGGAAAGGAAATCCTGCTGATTTAATATCTAGAGACATTTCTATCACTCAATTGAAAAACAGTGAAATTTCGTGGCATGGCCCACCCTGGCTTCGACAATCAGAAGATTCTTGGCCACTTGCAGAAAACTTTGAAGTTGATAACACAGAATTAGAACTGAGAAGTAAATACTTAAAAATCGCCATGAACAAATGTGCCTTAGAAACAAGTGGACACATATTAGACTTGAATAAATTCAGTAGCCTAACGAAGGTACTTAGAATTACTAGCTGGAATTTAAGATTCTTGTCGAATAGGAGAAACTCCATTAAGCTAGAGGGAAGTCTCACCGCAGCAGAACTTAAAAGGGCTTAGGAATTATGGATTAAAGAAATGCAGAATGAAACTTACTCCTGAAATTGCAACCCTTGAAAGAAAAGAGAAGATAATACAGAACTCCGACATTTTTAGTTTAGCCCCCTTTCTAGATTCGAATGAAATTCTACGAATATCTGGAAGATTGGATGAAGTGGAGTTGACATTCAGAGAAAAACATCCCATTTTACTGCCGAAAAATTCAAGATTTACTGAATTATTAGTCATCCGAGAACATAATAAAGTCATGCATTGCGGTGTATCTTCAACTTTAGCAAATATCAGGAGAAAATATTGGATCCCCAAAGGACGTCAATTAATAAAGAAAATAATCAACAAATGTTTGATTTCCAAGAAATATTCTGCAAAACCTGTTCGAACAAAATCGTAGGACAATTACCTAAAGATACAATCCCTTAGACTCCCCCATTTGTTATCTTTGGCTTTGATTTTGCATGCCCAGTATTCATTAAAAATGTGTCGAAGGACAATAAATTGGATATTGCTCTTTTCGCGTGCACCGTCACAAGAGCGTCTCATCTCGAATTAGTTTCTGCGTTGTCAACTGCGGGTTTTCTCCTCGCATTTCAACGATTTATATCGAGAAGAGGCAGTGTTATTTACTTGGACAACGCTAACACATTCAAAAGTGCTAATAGAGAGTAGCAAAATTTCTCTAAAATATTTAAAGATCAAGAATTCCAAGATTCCATTGCAACAAAAGATGTAACTTGGAAATTCATCGTTGGGGAGGTGATTATGAACGTCTGGTGAAATCCATTAAAGATTCCCTAAGAAAAGTACTTGGACGTGCACTTCTTACCTTTAAAGAGCTTACCACAATTTTAACAGAAGTCGAAACTATAGTAAATTTAAGACCTTTGACCCACACCACAAGTGACTTCGGCGAACCAGAGCCACTTACACCGGCTCACTTCCTTCAACTTGGAAGATATAATTTGGATCTTCCTCTACATTTTGCCGAATTAGAACATACAATTTCTAATAAAGAAACTTTATTAAGAAGAAAACGTTACCAAAATAAATTATTGAAACAGCTGTGGGTCAAATGGAAACAACAATATTTATTGAATTTAAAATCAGATCATCATTTTAAGACTACAGAGCTCCATAAAAATTGAAAGTTGGCGATGTCGTGCTTATTGATGGAACATCGAAAAACAAACTTCTCCGGGATCTAGGAGTAATCGAAGAAGTACTACCAGGTCGAGAGGGTAACATTCGAGCATGTGTTGTGAAAAGCGCAAGAAGACTTTGTAGAATGCCAGTACAACTATTATACCCTCTTGAAGCGACATATTCATCAGACAATGATTGACTATTATGCAAAAAACTCTTTAAAACATTAAAAAGCTTATAACAAAGACTGAGTTTAAAGTATCCTTTTTAGTAGATTTGATTTATTTGCCCATTTTATAGATATCATAAATATTCTTCATAGTGCATCAATTACTGTGTATATGCAAGTTTATTTGTTTGTTTATTTGTTAATTGATTTAATGTTATTCAAAACGCAAATATCTATGCATAACCCAAATATATTATTACCTTTTTATTGATATCACTTATGATTCAACTTGATGTTTTTGTACTATTTTTACTTTCTATCTTTCATTATTAATTATTAGATATAAATAACTCATCTGTACAAATTTGGATATTTAAAAGTAATTTTCATTAATAGCATTTGTTAAATAGAAATTGAATGGTATAATTACGTATATGTGGTTTTGTATATAATTTGTAACTCAAGTACCCTTAAGTAGTTCCTGTGATGTTCATTTGTATGTTTTAGATATAGATGAACTCTGTGAGAGAGTTCAGGTGGGGAGTGTGAAGTAATACCTCCACTACGGTCGAACGTTGCCTCGTCACGTGGTCGAATGCTGACGTCAGCAGAGACGCTTCAGGTTTTGTCTATAACGGATATAGTTTTGATACCAGACAAAAGTGCCCATTTAGAACGAGCTCTATGCTCCTTTTATTGATTGGGGTTCAGTGACGTAGCGAGCATAACTGGCGCCCGGGGAACGATACTTTTTTGGCGCCCCCCTTTCCGAAAAGCATATAGTTATATAGTATATAGAATTAGTAAAAAGGACCATTTGGCGCCCCTGTTCGAGTGGCGCCCGGGGCATGATAGACCCCCTTGCCCACCCCACGCTACGCCACTGTTGGGGTTTTAAACCCTTTTATATATGTATACATAGAAACAAGTTAGCAAATAAAATCACTTATACACTAGATGAGCAGTTTTGTTTTGTCAAATTTGTTATTTAGCCCACTGAACCACCGAATAGTTTTAAAACGCAGTTGCGTGATTTAAAAAACTGAAATAGGCATTTTATGCTTATTGCATACCATATTTCTCTCATTCATGGGTTCAAAGTATTGATTATGACTAAGTATATTTGTGCTTTTGTTTGCAAGGCGTATTAATCCCTCTGTCATGTGCTTAATAACATTTCTCTTTGTGTTAAAGTTTTTTTCTCTATTCAACTACATACACTTTCCTAACAAAATTGTATTTCTGTCAACTGAAGAATTCTGTATCGCAAATCACTATAATATCAAGTGATTGATTGGGCTCTTTATTTCAAACTTTTCTGCATTCTACTTAAACGTAAGCATCTGCTTATTCTAACTGTATTATGTCAGATTAACAGACATTCATTCTAAAATTCTTATTGTCAAACGTTTATCGCTACAGAAAGATTTCAAATTGTAAATCCGACTATTTTTGACTGAATTATGCTTATTTTAAAAGGCCTTTTTTTGCTTAGTTACTTTATTTTTTCCCCAGAAGAAAAAAATTGTGCTATTATTCAGAAATAGCTTTAATATTTCAATAAATAATAACTTTAAAGAGATAATAATTTTAAGTTTACTGTAGAAGCAGATAGTAATTAGTTCACGAACATTCGTTCCGTTATCGTAAGATGCATAGGTAACTCCAAAAACATAAAATAATTTAAAATTATGTAATGGTTCACGAATGGCTATTCTACAGAAATGAAGCAAAAAAATGTTTCTTTGCAGTCATTAAATGCTTAATTGAGAAGGTTGTTAGAGTTGCCTTGATTTATGAGCTATTAATTTATATTTCAATCTTATAGATAAGATTTTAATAAAATTTTCAATAATTAACTTTAATAACAGCGTACTTAATCCGTTAAATTTTAACTGGGTTTATATAATGAATCTCTTTTATTAGCACGTTACGATTGGTATGAAAAACATTTTCTGAAGCAAAGAATATCCCATGCCAAATTCAAATGCTTAGGTGACATCCAGTTCTACATCAGTAATTTGAAGAATATAGGTTTGAAATGTAACACATAACAATCCATTGATAAAGTATACCAAAGGAGATTCCATGCACTTTGTAGGTTTACATTGTTTGAAAATTATGCGGAAAAAACACAAGTTGTGGTTGTATGTATTTACAATATCGCATCGTCGCATATCGATAATGCGTAAATAGTCGTAATAAAAAGCTCATGCTGAAACAAAACATGAGGGAAATAACATGAGGGAACTATTATGTTTACTTGTTTCTGGAGGTCCGACGCAATTGCACCGCGAACTCTTCTATAATGCAGAAGTCAATCTCTATATTTACAACTTTCATTGTTGCAAGCTACTAGCTGTCCTCTTCGTGGAAGTACGAATACTAGGCAAATATGTCCAAAAATCCTGAATTTAACCGATATCGGCACCTATCTAAGGTTCTGATCTCAATTACTGTAGCAATTACTGTCTCAATTACTATAGGACTGTAGCATGTGCAACACAGAAGCTTGTTCTGTTCTGAGATAGGTCAATATTCATTCTTTAACCAGACAATTTCAGAGGTTGATAATTTTTCGGAAGTCGTCACTTAGCGTTTTCTTACCTTTCAGATATAAGCCCTTCACTCAACATGGGTGCAACAAGTTTGGCTATTGTAGAAAGTTTACATATATATATATATATATATATATATATATATATATATATATATATATATATATATATATATATATATACAGTAACCACCGCTTATAGTGATCACTGGTTATAAGAATCAACCGTTTATAAGAATCAATATCGCGAAAACAAAAACAAATTAATTATTTCCATGTTAAAATTTTCGCTTTAAAGAATCAATCCACCGGTTTTAAGAATCAGTTTACACTCTTCGCTTTCCTTTCATTTTTCCAAAAAAAGCTTCTTAAACCCTCAAAAGGCACGAAGTTCTTTCTTTTTTTTTAAAGAAAGATTGATAAGATGGGATGGAATATAGTCGTAAAATTCACCCCTTTCTTTATTAGACATAACATAATAGTTTCCCCTTAAACGCTTTACCACAACACTGTCCTATTAGCTTGACCCGGGGGCAAATTTACCGTCCGAGTAAATCTTCGTCTGAGACTAAGTATTGAAAGAGGTATAAACAGCCTCCAAAACTTCATTACGTCAAACTACCGTAGAAAACTTTTTCTTGCTCCCTTCCTGTAGTTGAAATGTTAAAACTTTTAAGCAGGTATGTTGTAACTTGTAACAAATATTGTATTTTTTCTTCTCTTACTATAATCATGTGTATCTACTTATAGGTCAAAAAATTAAGTTGTATTTTTAAAACTATAAAAAATAATTTTAATAAAAGATAGTTAATGTAAATTAAAGAGTATTTTATGGTAAATTAGCTAATATATGTATATATAGGTGTGTGTGTTCCTGTCCAAAAACCTAAATTTCGGTTATAAGAATCAACCGCTTATAGGAATCAAAAACAGTAATAACAAACGTGATTCTTATAAGCGGAAATCACTGTATATATATATATATATATATATATATATATATATATATATATATATATATATATATATATATATATATATATATATATATATATATATATATATACTAGATAGTACCCCTCAAAACTTGACGGTAAATAATTTAACAGTGCCAATAAAAAAAGGCTCATAATCTTGTTAAAATATTAGAAATTTTTACAGAATATTAGCTGTTTTTCAATCCGAGGTTATAACTAAAAATGTTGTAATAATCCGAGTTTATAATTTAAAAAAAATATCTCTTCTTGGGAAAAAAAGCATGCTTACCGCTGATTTTTCAATCCGACTTGCACAATCTAACTAATATGCTATGTATACAATCTAACTAATATGCTATAAATATGCTATGTATAAATATATTAAGGAAAAATAAAATTTATAAACTAAAGAAAATCAGATAAAAAATCATACAAATTACTCACGTGCAAAAATACTATAATAAACAGAAATTAAAAACACTATCGTCGTAATAGAAGGTTTTACGAAAAATCGGTATGAACAAAAGAACAATTTTAAGCAAATAAATATTCAATTATACACATTTAAAATGTTAAATTCTGTTACTAAGCTTGAAATTTACATCCAAATATAATCATTCAGACATTACGAAATAAAAAAAAAAATTTCTAAAAGCTGGACGATATGTTACGTCACACCGTTTAAGTAAGAAATCGAATAGAATTCAAACAGTTATAAAAATACTATTAAAAGTAAATATTAAACAGAAATTAAAACACTATCATCGAATAGAATGCTTTACGAAAAATCACATGAAAGCCACATGTGATCATTTGAAAGCCACGTGTGTTGGCAATTTAGAAATATTCATTTCTACCGTACAAAGTTGAACATATCACTACGCATGCGTCGAGTTTCCAACTTTCCAAAAATACAAAATTTGACATTGTTATAATATCTGGTTAAAATATATATATTATATGGTTAAAATATAAATATATGTATTCAAATAATAATATAATGAAAAACTGTTTTACTGTGAAGAAGATTCTCTGATTCAATTTTTCTTAAATTAACGACGATGAATGAATCACAGTGAATGAATGACTCACTCGTGTTTACATTTTAACGTTATAAGTATATAAAATAAATACCTGTATTACAGCCGTCTAAAAATCGAAATAAAGTTGATTTGTGTCTGTGGTACGTTGTTTTAATTAAAATTATTTGGGTTAGATAGCAAATAATCTTTATGAACTTTACTTTTAACTTGTTAAGCCTAACTCATAAAACAAAATGGATGCCTTAGGCTGATATATTTATGAAGCGGTCGCTCTAGAAGCGTTACTTGACAGATCCATACACAGAACATGGCAACTATTAGGGGAATATATATACTAGCTGAAAACCCGCACTTCGCTACGGAGTACAATCAAATTAAATAGCGGCAGAAATAGCAGCATTAATCAAATTAAATAGCGTCAATGTAAGCAATTAATGCAAAAAAGTAAATATATATATATAATAAATACGACGATCAATGTATACAATTGATGTAAAAATAACAAAAAAATATATTTATAAAAAAATTGCAAGGGATATTTTGAAAGACAAAATAATGTAGAAGAAAATATTAAAATTAAATATAATCGGACATACTAAAGAATATAGCACAGTTAATAAATACAGTTTGAGGGAAATAGTATATTTTATTGTATTTTAATATTTTTTTTGGAAAATGTCCATTTGTCTGCCGCTTTAGCAAGAAAAAAATATTTTTTTGTCCATTTAGTTGTTATGCACGTGACGATAAATTTATTCAAAGTACCAGAAAAAGAAATCCCGTGATCAGCATTTAGTAAATTAAATTCTAAATATTAATGTTTAAAAATTCACCAAAAATCAGAAAATGGAGGTAAAGATTCGAAAAAGATCTCATTTTAAAGGAATTTTTATGATCGTTCTCATGATGTAAATTTTATAACCCTCAAATTAATATTGTAAATGCAAACTTAAAAAAAGTTACTAAAACAGCTTAAAAATTTTATTTTAAAAAAATCTAAGAAGAATTTTTCAAAACTCTTTCTTAGTGCACCCCTACATTATAAGAAGAATCGCCATGCAAAATTTCAGCCCTTTACGTCCAGCGGTTTGGTGTGTGCTTTGTATGTCAGTCAGTCAGTCAGTCAGTCAGTTACGGAACTGTTTTATATATATACTATCTGAAAATCCGCACTTCGCTACGGAGTACATTCAAATTAAATACAACGGTCAATGTATGCAATTAATGCAAAAAATATAAATATATATTCATAATAAATACGACGATCAATGTATACAATTGATGTAAAAAAAAAACATTTATAAAAAAATCGTAAGGGATATTTTTATAGACAAAATAATGTCCAATCGTCTACCGCATTAGCAAGAAAAAAAAATATTTTTTTGTCTATTTAGTTGTTATGCACGTGACGATAAATTTATTTAAAGTACCAGAAAAAGAAATCACATGATCAACATTTAATAAATTAAATTCTAAAAATTAATCTTTAAAAATTCACAAAAAATCAAAAAATGGAGGTAAAGATTCGAAAAAGATCTCATTTTATAGAAATTTTTATGATCTTTCTCGTGGTATAAATTTTATAACGCTCAATTTATTATTTTAAACGCAAACTTAAAGAAAGTTACTAAAACAGCTTAACAATTTAAATTAAAAAAATCTAAGAAGAATTTTTGAAAAATCTTTCTTAGTGCCCCCCTACACTATAAGAAGAATCGCCATGTAAAATTTCATCACCTTAGGTCCAGCGGTTTGAAGTGTGCCTTGTATGTCTCTTACTGTTTTCCCCTCGTAATTTATCCGAGCTTTGAGAACTCGACGTAATTCCAGTTCTTTCACACGCTATCTTTCGTCCATAACCATAGCCACAATTAAATTTTCGGGGTGGGCAAAATATGAATTATCTATCTATCTATCTATCTATCTATCTATCTATCTATCTCTCTCTCTCTCTCTCTCTATATATATATATATATATATATATATATATATATATATATATATATACATTTAACACGATCGCTCCCTGAACACTTGCGAAAAATAATCGACCTTGTAATAGCACGAAACCCATATTTTTCACACCCCGAATATTTAATTGTGGCTATGGTTATGGACGAAAGATAGCGTGTGAGAGAACTGGGATTACGTCGAGTTCTCAAAGCTTGGATAAATTACAAGGGGAAAAAAGTAAGAGACTTTAGAGTGCAAACACTTGACTTCAACGCTATCGATTGGCGTATTATATATATATATATAATATCTCCCTTAACACCATTATATATATTAACAGTTACCTGTCGAATGTATGCATCAGAGTAAAGTAAGAAAAAGAAAAAAGAAGAAGCTCAATGGCATTTTTGGGGATGGACTTGGAATAGATGGGAATGGACTTGGACTTATATGAAGGTGAAATGTTATAGATGGGAAAAACAGACGTTCTGCTACCTCCTACTTCTTATCCTTAAATTATTTCAACAGACCATTAAACAAGTGTAAACGATTACCTCTCAGATATTTAGAGACTGGCAGTACAGTTAGATTTGAAACTTTTCAGAATTTTACCTTTTGAACGACTCGTATCATTGCCAGAACAAGGCGAAAGAGCTTCCCATTTCAATGTTCCTTTCATGTCTAAGGGATAGTCTGAGAATTCCTTTTTTATTTCACATTAAGTGAACAGTAATACACTCCTGTATAAATCTACACAATGCAAAACTAAGATACAGATATTTACGTAAGTGCATTGCATTTAGCAATGGGTTTAACATTTTTGTATTTAAACAAAGTAAACACTTGCTTATTGTAAGACCAATATTTTAACATGAAGTTTGTACGCGTATTTCATATTTATAACTTAAAGATATCATTAATATTTTACTACTTTATAGCATCCTATGTTAAAGCACTTTTTCTTCAACTTCCCGCAGTTGCGAATATTTTGGAAAGTGAGAATTCAGATTTTAGAAAACTGCCTTTTTTATATTTATTTGAATGTCTTAACCATCATTTTTGTAATTCGTCATTTCATTTTACTCTAATCACCTTCAGATTCGCACAAATGTTTGTGCCTCAAACACTACTAAAAGTTTCTTAAAATTTTTGTAAGTTACAATTACATTATTTGTACAGATATTGCCAATATTATTAATAAAAAGTATAAAAATGTTGCATAATATTAATATACACCGCCGTTATTCTCTCTATTTATCTTTAATTAAAAATTTTAATCTTATCCCATCTGGTTTAAGACAGTGAATACTACCGAGAAAACAAATTATTCTAGATTCTTCCTTAGGGATTAAAAAGATAAAACTAATTTTAAAATTTATATTTCCCTGTGAAAAGTACCTATGAATGAAGCATATCCATGGCTAGAATAATAAAATGCCCTTTTTTTAAATTTATTCAACTGTAGTACTTAAAACTAAAAAACATCAATTAGTTTTTTTGTCTCTAAAAGCCACGAAAATCTTTTGATCTCCATCTTATTCATTTTACATTATAGTCTTCTTAACTTTCACATTCACACTTTTAAGAATGAAAGATTGAAAAATACTTTATGCCGAACAATGAGCTCATTCTTTTGTCTGTAGATGCGCTCCGAGTAAGTATTCCTTTATAAATTTTGCTAATGACTCAAATTAAATAAGATTTAAATGAATAAAAGTATTTGTGTTGAGGATTATATTATTGATTTTCAGGTAATTTGTAGCGTAAAACTGAATTTATTGTATGTTTATAATTATCTTTTTAATTTCGACAAATGCTGTTGATTAAAATATAAAGTCTAAAAGTATTTAGTTACAGTGTTCAGTTAAAATGCAACAAATTGCTTTTCATTTAGTTTAGTACCATTTTTTGTTATTTTCCTTGCATTTCAAAATATTTCAAATTCAGAAAGTAAACACTAATTAATAGATAAGTTAAAGGTAAATATTCAAAATGCTCACATTGTATGCCTCTTTAAGGTTAATCAATTTTTTAATAATTTTTATTCATTTCGATTGATAATTTTACATTTTAATTAAGATATAAAAATTTCTATCTTTATAGAAAGTAAAATTTTTAGAATATTACTAATAGTTGTAAATTTAAAGAAAAATATTTGAGGTTATCAAAATATGTATAAACGAAAATAAATATTTTAGATTTGAGATTAATGCACTTTTCTTTCGTAGGTTATGGGTCAAACTTTTGTGATGTGTTTGTATGGCTTATATTTCAATAAATTTAATTGAACTGCATAGTCTAAGCAGGTTCTTAACAGCTTTGGCCAGTTATGGCGCTTGAGTATTGAATAGTCGCATCGAATTTTACATTAAAGATGTCACATTGCATAGAATTAGCATAGAAAAGTTTTTACCACGTTTTAACACCGGTATCCATATTTGAGGGGTTCACAACCATAGTGGACCAAGTCCGTATTTTTTAAAAATGGAGATAGTTCCTGTTGGAGTAACTTAAAAACATGTTCTATTCACTGCCATATTGAATCAAGTGATTAATACGTTTTCTCTCCCAGAAATGGCCCCTGTAGAAACAGTGGGAAAAGAAATTTAATGAATCTTCACAGCCATATTAAACCAAGTCCATAGGACATTTTAACATCGAGTACAGTTGAATAATATATTTTGTTTTAGCAAAATTGGGGCATGTTTATAGATGTTTAACCAAAGATGATGTATCCGCCATTGTAGACTCCAGAGGCAGGTATACCCTGCGGAACAAAATTAACATTTCTGTTATTGTGGCACACATTAAATCATTTCCTGCTTATCAATGTCACTATTCCAGGAAAGATAATTCTGAGAGAAAGTATCTTCATCATGATCTTTCCATTCGAAAAATGTATGACATGTATGCAGAGGAATGCAGAGATAAGCATAAGGTCCCCGTGAAAGAAAAATTTTATTATAAAATTTTCACAACGAAGTTCAATTTATATTTCAAGTTGCCAAGTACAGATACATGTCATTTGTGCGATGAAACTTCAGCAGAGAATGATGAAAATACCATAAAAAGTCTTCAGACCCAAAACGAACTCCATTTGCGGAGAGCAGAGCAGGCTAGAACCGAAATGTAAAGAGACAAGGAAAAAGCTTCAGATGATAGATACTGCTGTACTTTTGACTTACAGAAAGCACTTCCCTTTCCTAAACTCACAACATCAGTAGCTTATTATAAACGTAACCTCTACGTTTAGAATTTTGGGATACATTCCTTTAATGATAATATTGGATTCATATATCTATGGGATGAGACAGAGGGCGGAAGAGGCTCTCAAGACATTTCAAGCATTCTCTTAAGACATCTTAAAAATAATGCTGCATCTCATAAGGATATTGCTTTATACTCTGATGCCTGTTGTGGGCAAAATCGGAACATCAAAGTGGCCCTTATACTGCTGAAACTAGTCAATAGCACAGACATTGTAGCACAGAAAATTGACCACAAATTCATGGTCTCTGGTCATTCCTTCCTTCCCACTGATGCAGAATTTGGAGTGATTGAAGCAGCAAGTCGTAAGAAAGAACATATTTACGTTCCAAGGGATTGGAAGGAAACTATAATAAATGCAAAGAGAAAACATCCTAAATTTACAGTCATTAATATTAAAAATTCTGATTTCTTTCCTACAAGATGATTAGAAGATACCATCACAAACAGAAAGGAGGACACCTTTAAATTGGCTGAATATTAGATGGTTGCGAGTTATGAGAGGTTGTCCTTTCATTTTACAGTTCAAAGAAACTTTCAATGAAGATGTACCTTTCCGGGAAATAAATTTGCAAAAGAAAGCTCGAGGACGACAGTTGCTCTCTCTGTCATCTGTTAATCTGATGCCGAATGTGATTGAAGCCACCATTCTGCAGGCGAAGACCTATTTGTTCCCAGGATACCAATCATCCCTTCTAATATCCCATTTCAATTTAAAAGAATTCACTTCCCTGTCCGTTTAAGTTTCACCATGAGCATTAACAAGGCACTAAAAGTAGTTGGACTCGATCTTCTTAAACCCTGTTTCTCCCATGGTCAACTTTATGTGGGTTGTTCTAGAGTTGGAAAAGCCGAAAATCTCTACATCCTACCTCCAAATGGAAGAACAATAAATATAGTATATCCTGAAGCTCTCTTCACTGATATTTTAAGCAAGAAAAGTGAAAGAAGAATCAAGTGAATTTTATCAACGCTATACAGACTTTAATATAGCATTCAAGCCAACAACATGAATGAACAAGCCACAGATCAAGAAATGTTAATTTCATTTATATCATTTATATCTTTTGAACGACACAAATAAGAGGAGCATTTGTTTTTCCTCGCTTTAAACTTTTGTTAGTGTATTTAGGCCTATAGTGTATAATAATGTTTGATTTCTATTTGTATAATTAAATTTTTTTCCCACTGTCTGAATATTTTTTTCTGTTCAAATTAATGGAGATAATGTTAATGTTTTTTTACAGGGAGTAATTTTTTGCTTCAAAAATGATTCAGATATTATAATAATTGATTAATGATTTTTGCATTATTTTCAACTCATAAATGATTCAAATGTAGATAATGTTACTGTATTTCAACAGGGAGTAATTTTTTCATGACCTGAAAAATGATTCACATATTTTGATTGATAAATGATTTAACATACACTGCTGGCCACTGTAAATGCAACACCCTGAAGGAAACATGCAAATAACATGAAATTTACAACATGCATTAGCAGAGGTGAGATATGCAAATGATTAGAATTTCAGCGCAGACGCACATCACGCGCGCCTGTGGCGCCACTTCAAAGCGCTATTTAAGGCTTGGAGATTTCCACGATTTCAAGGTCGGTGTCGCCGAATTCCAAAGAACGCGATCAGGTGACGTAACAGCAGCATCACCAGACAATTTCCCAGATCATCCGGGACTTTATGTAACGACTAGCAGAACTGTTTTGATCGCGAAGCATGATAGACGTCTCAGTCAGAGATGAGAAACTTCCGATAATTAATATTCAATGTTTGTAAATAGTTAGCTTAGAAATTGTATATCTTTTAATGTCCGTAATGTGTAAAGTATCTAACCAAGGAAAATATAATAATATTCATTCGTAGTGTTGTTTTAGTGTGACTTCAGTTTTAATATTCTTTAAGAATAAGATAGCAACTTGATGTACAGAATAACCAGCAGCATAAAAGAACCACGTGGGAACAAGGTAAGAAGCCTTATTTGATATTCAATTAGAGTAAACAATTGGATAAAAGAATATTCAGATCCCACATAAAATTGGCGTCCGTGACAGGACTGCTGTTATATTTTTTTGATTGCTATTAAGATTGGCTTTAATAAATGATAGTTGAAGTTATTTAAGATTTAAATCTAAAGAAACATTAACTAAAAAGAAAAAGATGGATAAAGCCAAACAAAAACGGAGTACACTTAGATCGCTCGCTACGAAGTTAATAACGAAAACAGAAACATCTATTTTAGATGAAAACGTTAGTATAGAACACTTAGAAGACCTCTTGGATGAGTTAACTTTGAAACAAGAGGAATTAATACAGTTAGATACTGAAATTCAAACTGCGATCTCAAAATTAGAGGAGATTAACGAGGAAGTTCTGAAATGTGACGAGTACACTACTAACATATTAAAAGCGAAACGAAAAATAAAAAGAGCAGTTGCAAAATGTAAACCCTCAATTTCAATTCCTACAGCAAATGATGATATTGAAGGGACAAAATTTATTCAAAAACGAGCAGTCGAATCCCCCTTTATTAAATTACCACTGCTTACTATTGAAAAGTTCAGTGGAGAATTTTGTGATTGGCAAAGGTTTTGGGACCAGTTCGAGTCCGCCATTCATAAAAATCAAGATTTGTCAAATGTAGAAAGACTCAGTTATCTAAAATCGTATCTTACAGGCGATGCAGCTCGATCAATAGAAGGTTTTGCTATTACAAACAATAACTATCAGTCGGTTGTTGATACCCTTGCGAAAAGGTTCGGAAAGAAACAATTAGTAACTAATTCACTCTTAAACAAACTTCTTACTCTGCATCCCGTAAAACGATCCTCAGATGTACAAGCTCTAAGAAAATTATTAGATTCGTGCGAAACACAAATCAGAAGTTTAAATGCACTTGGAATAAACTCTGAAAATTATGGGAGCCTGTTAGCTCCAATATTGATAAAATTGTTGCCTTCTGATATAGTTTTAGAGATCACTAAAAAATGCGGATCAGATGAATGGAAAGTAGATGAAATACTTCAGATTTTGAAAGCGGAAGTGATTAGTAGAGAACGCATGTTGTCATTGACCATTAGTAGTGAAGCGATAGTTCACACAGATAAACAATTTCGCGTCAACAAGTCTGCGGCTTTTTCGGGGGGAAAGCAAACCGCTGCGTTGCTATTAAATGAAACAGCAATAAATAAAGACAGATGCCTGTTTTGTGAGAATGAACATCCTTTATACGATTGCAAATTGTTCAGCAATAAAAATATGAAAGAAAAAAGAGAGTTCCTGCTTAAAAGGGGAATTTGTTTTTCGTGTTTGAAGCTAGGCCACCGGGTAAAATCTTGCAAGTCGTATGTTAAATGTAAGAGATGTTTTAGAAGACATCTTGCTGTCATGTGCCCTGAGACGATAAAAGAAACTCAAGCAGAAAAAGGTGATGTTTCTTTTAAAGGGATTTCTGCAAGTACTGATCATGCTTTATCAAATAAAACTCGTCGACAAAACGTTGTGTTGCAGACTTTATTGGTTCGTCTGCTTAATAAAAGCAATAATGAACAGATATTGATTAGAGCTCTGTACGATTCGGGATCACAATTCAGTTACCTCTCTACAAATATAATTAAAAAGATGGGTTACGTAGCGACAGGTCACGAAAAGATGCATCATAGCCTATTCGGTGGGCTAGAAGAAGTTCGAAAACATTGTAAATACAAAATTCACCTGAGTAACTTATCCGGAAATTATTGTTGCAATTTTGATGTCTATGATCAAGATAAAATTTGTACAGAGGTCCCTAAGATCAGAAATGGTCCGTGGATTAGCGAGGCTGAAAAAAGGGGAATAAACTTTTCTGACCTCAGTTGTAACGATAAATTAGAGAATGAAGAAATCAATTTGTTGATAGGGGCTGACGTATGTGGAAAACTCTTAACTGGGAATATCATAGAGTTAGAATGTGGTGTTATCGCAATCGAAACAAGACTGGGATGGTCGCTGATCGGTAAGACACCCGTTGAAAGTGAACCTACTAGGAATGAAACCATATCAGCATTATCTTTACTTTCAACAGAAAGAAAGCTTTCTGACTTATGGGAGTTAGATGTAATAGGTATTAACGACCCCTCCGAAAAACAAACAAAAGCCGAGCTGGAAGCAGAAGCTAAAACTCATTTTAATAACACAGTTGAGAGGGAATCTGATGGCCGCTACACAATCTCTTGCCATGGGTGCGGGAGCGAACTTTTATTTTAAATAACAAATCAGCTGCTGAAGTAAGATTAAAATCGACAGTAAAAAAACTGAAAGAAACTGGACATCTTGAAGCCTACCAAAACGTGTTTCGAGAATGGTTGAATGAGAATATCATTGAAGAAGTAATAGACACTGAAATTGAACTTTCTCAGTGCTATTATTTACCACACCGGGCTGTAGTCAAAGAATCCTCGACGACAAAGATTCGTCCTGTTTTTGACGCGTCTGCGAAGGGCAAAAATTCCCTTTCCTTGAACGACTGTTTGGAAAAGGGTCCCAACCTAATAGAATTAATTCCGAGTATTTTAAATCGCTTTCGGCTTGGAAAATATGGGCTCACAGCTGATATACGCAGGGCTTTTCTCCAAATTAACATCAACCCGCAGGATAGAGACTATCTGCGATTCCTTTGGTGGGAAGAGGGCAATCCTGAAAAATTGAAAGTGTTAAGACATAGACGTCTAGTTTTCGGGGTCAGCTCAAGTCCTTTTATATTGGCCGCCACGTTAGAACATCTCATGACAAACTCACCCAAACACTTGGAAAGAGTGGCTAATAAATTAAGAAAGTCGATGTATGTCGACAATTGTGTTACTAGCGTAGACTCTTTAGATGAATTAAAGGACTTTGTCCACAAATCAAGGGAACTTATGTTCTCGGGAAAATTCGATCTCCGAACCTGGGTATACAATAAACTTAGATCTGAAGATTGGGAAGAAGACATTTTAGAAAACCCTTTCTCACTAATGCCAGAAACTCAGAGCAACGAGTTACATAAGGAAGAAGTTGTTTCTCTGTTAGGTCTTAAATGGAACGTTAGAAATGATACATTGAGCTGTGACCTGAAAAATATTAACGTTATTTTCGATGGCCAAATAAATAAACGGCTAATTTTGTCTACAGCAAACCAGATCTACGATCCTCAAGGTTTTTTAACTCCAGTAACATTGATGCCAAAAATACTGTTACAAGAATGCTGGAAACTTAAGATTGGTTGGGATGCCGAGCTTCCAAAAATGATCTCCAAGAAATTCGTAGATTGGGCATACCGATTAAAACTTTTAGACGGTATAGAAATTCCACGAAAGTTTCCTGAAATAAATGAAAGCACATCGTTGCATGTTTTCTGTGATGCAAGTTGTTCTGCATACGCGACGTGTATATTTCTTAGAAGTGAAACCGAACAATCGGTAGAATGTCAATTGATACAAGCCCGATCTAGAGTTGCTCCAATTAAAACAACCTCGATCCCAAGACTTGAATTATTGGCTTGTATGATCGGGGCAAGATTAGCGCACAGTGTCAAGAATGATTTGTCCTTAGAAGAAATCCAAACGTTTTATTGGTCAGACTCAGGAAACGCGATTTATTGGATCAAACGAAATGAGAACTGGGCCACTTTCGTTTATAACAGGGTGAAAGAAATCAGATCTTTGAGCGATCCTGAAATGTGGAATCATATATCTGGACCCTTGAATCCCGCTGACTTACCTTCTCGAGGATGCAGTCCTGAAACTCTCTCCAAATCTAAATGGTGGGAAGGTCCTGATTGGCTAAAGAAGCCTCCCGGTGAATGGCCCAAATCCGAAGCATTTCCAGATTTTAATATAACAAATTCGGAAAAGAAAAAGACAGTTATCGGTGCGACCAATATTGAGAGTCCGATTAAGCAAATTTATGACCAGATATCTTCATATAGCAAATTAGTGCGCGTCACAGCTTGGATTTTGAGATTTTCGTTTAATTGTAAGCCAAGTAATGTTAACAAGAACTTAGGCAATTTAACGTTAGAAGAAATGAACAAAGCTGAGATGATACTTATTAAGACGGTGCAAAAAGAATGTTTTGAAGGGACAGAAGATAAGAAATTAAAAACCCTTAAAATTCTTGTTGATTCTTTAGGCATTCTCCGAATAGAATCAAAATTTCGAGAAGAGAAGATTTCCATGAATTCAGATATCCTATCCTCCTCCCATCTGATCATTCTCTTGTCATCAAACTGATCAGAAAAGAACACGAGAAATCAAGCCATGCTGGGGTGCAGACTTTAATGTCAATCTTGAGAGAAAGATTCTGGATTTTAAAGTGCAGGAAGATGATTCGCAAAGTTATACGGAGCTGTACCCGCTGTAAGAGATTTTCTGCAAAACCCATTGAGGTAATGAGCTCTCCCCTGCCTGAGGATAGAGTTCGTGATGCCAACGTTTTCGACATTACAGGGGTGGATCTGTGTGGACCACTATTTCTAAGGGATGGTAAAAAATGCTGGGTGGTACTGTTTACATGTGCAGTTTTTTCGAGCGGTTCACCTGGAGATTACCACAACCCTTTCAACTGATGGACTGTTGCAAGCTTTAAGGCGATTCATCGCCAGAAGAGGTAGGCCGCACACCATATACTCCGACAATGGCACAAATATGATAGGTAGCAGAAAAGAATTGAACACAGTTAACTGGGAAAACATTCAAGATTACGCAACCACAAGGAAAATTCATTGGAAACTTATCCCACCATCAGCGCCCTGGTATGGAGGATTTTGGGAGAGGTTAATAGGAATCCTCAAGTCAATACTGAAAAGGGTGATAGGAAAAGCCTGCTTGCAAATAGAGGAATTGTACACAATTATCTGTGATACAGAAAGTATTATCAGCTCCAGACCCTTAACATATATCTCAGAAGATTCATCAGATTTAATAGCTTTGACTCCAGAGATGTTCATGAAAGATATTCGCGACACAGGAGTACCAGACTTCGACAGTATCGATGAGGCAATAATGCACAGAAGATACGCATACAGACAGAAAATCAGAGATGATCTTCGTCGCAGGTTTCGCAGTGAATACCTGGGATATTTAAGAGAATGCACAAAAACTCGAAAAACAAGTGTCGAGATCAAAGAAGGCGATCTAGTCTTCATAGATGATGGTCAGCTGAGACGTATTGATTGGCCATTAGCGAAGGTGATAAAATTATACCCAGGGAAGGATGGTCAATCCCGACTTGCAAGAGTAAAAACCAAAACAGGAGAACTTTTGCGTCCTTACCAACGTCTTTGTCCTTTAGAGCTCCAGAGAAACCAAGTTGAGGACTTGAACCTGCGACAATATCTGTCAGAAGAAGCTCCGATTGCTCAGTTACGGCAGTTTAAAAAGAGCAAGTACGGCCGGATGGTGAAACCCGTTGATAGACTGGGACATAATCGGCTACCAAATTGAGTATTTCAGACATCTTCCATACTCAAGGTGGGAATATGTCGCCGAATTCCAAAGAACGCGATCAGGTGACGTAACAGCAGCATCACCAGACAATTTCCCAGATCATCCGGGACTTTATGTAACGACTAGCAGAACTGTTTTGATCGCGAAGCATGATAGACGTCTCAGTCAGAGATGAGAAACTTCCGATAATTAATATTCAATGTTTGTAAATAGTTAGCTTAGAAATTGTATATCTTTTAATGTCCGTAATGTGTAAAGTATCTAACCAAGGAAAATATAATAATATTCATTCGTAGTGTTGTTTTAGTGTGACTTCAGTTTTAATATTCTTTAAGAATAAGATAGCAACTTGATGTACAGAATAACCAGCAGCATAAAAGAACCACGTGGGAACAAGGTAAGAAGCCTTATTTGATATTCAATTAGAGTAAACAATTGGATAAAAGAATATTCAGATCCCACATAAAATTGGCGTCCGTGACAGGACTGCTGTTATATTTTTTTGATTGCTATTAAGATTGGCTTTAATAAATGATAGTTGAAGTTATTTAAGATTTAAATCTAAAGAAACATTAACTAAAAAGAAAAAGATGGATAAAGCCAAACAAAAACGGAGTACACTTAGATCGCTCGCTACGAAGTTAATAACGAAAACAGAAACATCTATTTTAGATGAAAACGTTAGTATAGAACACTTAGAAGACCTCTTGGATGAGTTAACTTTGAAACAAGAGGAATTAATACAGTTAGATACTGAAATTCAAACTGCGATCTCAAAATTAGAGGAGATTAACGAGGAAGTTCTGAAATGTGACGAGTACACTACTAACATATTAAAAGCGAAACGAAAAATAAAAAGAGCAGTTGCAAAATGTAAACCCTCAATTTCAATTCCTACAGCAAATGATGATATTGAAGGGACAAAATTTATTCAAAAACGAGCAGTCGAATCCCCCTTTATTAAATTACCACTGCTTACTATTGAAAAGTTCAGTGGAGAATTTTGTGATTGGCAAAGGTTTTGGGACCAGTTCGAGTCCGCCATTCATAAAAATCAAGATTTGTCAAATGTAGAAAGACTCAGTTATCTAAAATCGTATCTTACAGGCGATGCAGCTCGATCAATAGAAGGTTTTGCTATTACAAACAATAACTATCAGTCGGTTGTTGATACCCTTGCGAAAAGGTTCGGAAAGAAACAATTAGTAACTAATTCACTCTTAAACAAACTTCTTACTCTGCATCCCGTAAAACGATCCTCAGATGTACAAGCTCTAAGAAAATTATTAGATTCGTGCGAAACACAAATCAGAAGTTTAAATGCACTTGGAATAAACTCTGAAAATTATGGGAGCCTGTTAGCTCCAATATTGATAAAATTGTTGCCTTCTGATATAGTTTTAGAGATCACTAAAAAATGCGGATCAGATGAATGGAAAGTAGATGAAATACTTCAGATTTTGAAAGCGGAAGTGATTAGTAGAGAACGCATGTTGTCATTGACCATTAGTAGTGAAGCGATAGTTCACACAGATAAACAATTTCGCGTCAACAAGTCTGCGGCTTTTTCGGGGGGAAAGCAAACCGCTGCGTTGCTATTAAATGAAACAGCAATAAATAAAGACAGATGCCTGTTTTGTGAGAATGAACATCCTTTATACGATTGCAAATTGTTCAGCAATAAAAATATGAAAGAAAAAAGAGAGTTCCTGCTTAAAAGGGGAATTTGTTTTTCGTGTTTGAAGCTAGGCCACCGGGTAAAATCTTGCAAGTCGTATGTTAAATGTAAGAGATGTTTTAGAAGACATCTTGCTGTCATGTGCCCTGAGACGATAAAAGAAACTCAAGCAGAAAAAGGTGATGTTTCTTTTAAAGGGATTTCTGCAAGTACTGATCATGCTTTATCAAATAAAACTCGTCGACAAAACGTTGTGTTGCAGACTTTATTGGTTCGTCTGCTTAATAAAAGCAATAATGAACAGATATTGATTAGAGCTCTGTACGATTCGGGATCACAATTCAGTTACCTCTCTACAAATATAATTAAAAAGATGGGTTACGTAGCGACAGGTCACGAAAAGATGCATCATAGCCTATTCGGTGGGCTAGAAGAAGTTCGAAAACATTGTAAATACAAAATTCACCTGAGTAACTTATCCGGAAATTATTGTTGCAATTTTGATGTCTATGATCAAGATAAAATTTGTACAGAGGTCCCTAAGATCAGAAATGGTCCGTGGATTAGCGAGGCTGAAAAAAGGGGAATAAACTTTTCTGACCTCAGTTGTAACGATAAATTAGAGAATGAAGAAATCAATTTGTTGATAGGGGCTGACGTATGTGGAAAACTCTTAACTGGGAATATCATAGAGTTAGAATGTGGTGTTATCGCAATCGAAACAAGACTGGGATGGTCGCTGATCGGTAAGACACCCGTTGAAAGTGAACCTACTAGGAATGAAACCATATCAGCATTATCTTTACTTTCAACAGAAAGAAAGCTTTCTGACTTATGGGAGTTAGATGTAATAGGTATTAACGACCCCTCCGAAAAACAAACAAAAGCCGAGCTGGAAGCAGAAGCTAAAACTCATTTTAATAACACAGTTGAGAGGGAATCTGATGGCCGCTACACAATCTCTTTGCCATGGGTGCGGGAGCGAACTTTTATTTTAAATAACAAATCAGCTGCTGAAGTAAGATTAAAATCGACAGTAAAAAAACTGAAAGAAACTGGACATCTTGAAGCCTACCAAAACGTGTTTCGAGAATGGTTGAATGAGAATATCATTGAAGAAGTAATAGACACTGAAATTGAACTTTCTCAGTGCTATTATTTACCACACCGGGCTGTAGTCAAAGAATCCTCGACGACAAAGATTCGTCCTGTTTTTGACGCGTCTGCGAAGGGCAAAAATTCCCTTTCCTTGAACGACTGTTTGGAAAAGGGTCCCAACCTAATAGAATTAATTCCGAGTATTTTAAATCGCTTTCGGCTTGGAAAATATGGGCTCACAGCTGATATACGCAGGGCTTTTCTCCAAATTAACATCAACCCGCAGGATAGAGACTATCTGCGATTCCTTTGGTGGGAAGAGGGCAATCCTGAAAAATTGAAAGTGTTAAGACATAGACGTCTAGTTTTCGGGGTCAGCTCAAGTCCTTTTATATTGGCCGCCACGTTAGAACATCTCATGACAAACTCACCCAAACACTTGGAAAGAGTGGCTAATAAATTAAGAAAGTCGATGTATGTCGACAATTGTGTTACTAGCGTAGACTCTTTAGATGAATTAAAGGACTTTGTCCACAAATCAAGGGAACTTATGTTCTCGGGAAAATTCGATCTCCGAACCTGGGTATACAATAAACTTAGATCTGAAGATTGGGAAGAAGACATTTTAGAAAACCCTTTCTCACTAATGCCAGAAACTCAGAGCAACGAGTTACATAAGGAAGAAGTTGTTTCTCTGTTAGGTCTTAAATGGAACGTTAGAAATGATACATTGAGCTGTGACCTGAAAAATATTAACGTTATTTTCGATGGCCAAATAAATAAACGGCTAATTTTGTCTACAGCAAACCAGATCTACGATCCTCAAGGTTTTTTAACTCCAGTAACATTGATGCCAAAAATACTGTTACAAGAATGCTGGAAACTTAAGATTGGTTGGGATGCCGAGCTTCCAAAAATGATCTCCAAGAAATTCGTAGATTGGGCATACCGATTAAAACTTTTAGACGGTATAGAAATTCCACGAAAGTTTCCTGAAATAAATGAAAGCACATCGTTGCATGTTTTCTGTGATGCAAGTTGTTCTGCATACGCGACGTGTATATTTCTTAGAAGTGAAACCGAACAATCGGTAGAATGTCAATTGATACAAGCCCGATCTAGAGTTGCTCCAATTAAAACAACCTCGATCCCAAGACTTGAATTATTGGCTTGTATGATCGGGGCAAGATTAGCGCACAGTGTCAAGAATGATTTGTCCTTAGAAGAAATCCAAACGTTTTATTGGTCAGACTCAGGAAACGCGATTTATTGGATCAAACGAAATGAGAACTGGGCCACTTTCGTTTATAACAGGGTGAAAGAAATCAGATCTTTGAGCGATCCTGAAATGTGGAATCATATATCTGGACCCTTGAATCCCGCTGACTTACCTTCTCGAGGATGCAGTCCTGAAACTCTCTCCAAATCTAAATGGTGGGAAGGTCCTGATTGGCTAAAGAAGCCTCCCGGTGAATGGCCCAAATCCGAAGCATTTCCAGATTTTAATATAACAAATTCGGAAAAGAAAAAGACAGTTATCGGTGCGACCAATATTGAGAGTCCGATTAAGCAAATTTATGACCAGATATCTTCATATAGCAAATTAGTGCGCGTCACAGCTTGGATTTTGAGATTTTCGTTTAATTGTAAGCCAAGTAATGTTAACAAGAACTTAGGCAATTTAACGTTAGAAGAAATGAACAAAGCTGAGATGATACTTATTAAGACGGTGCAAAAAGAATCTTTTGAAGGGACAGAAGATAAGAAATTAAAAACCCTTAAAATTCTTGTTGATTCTTTAGGCATTCTCCGAATAGAATCAAAAATTTCGAGAAGAGAAGATTTCCATGAATTCAGATATCCTATCCTCCTCCCATCTGATCATTCTCTTGTCATCAAACTGATCAGAAAAGAACACGAGAAATCAAGCCATGCTGGGGTGCAGACTTTAATGTCAATCTTGAGAGAAAGATTCTGGATTTTAAAGTGCAGGAAGATGATTCGCAAAGTTATACGGAGCTGTACCCGCTGTAAGAGATTTTCTGCAAAACCCATTGAGGTAATGAGCTCTCCCCTGCCTGAGGATAGAGTTCGTGATGCCAACGTTTTCGACATTACAGGGGTGGATCTGTGTGGACCACTATTTCTAAGGGATGGTAAAAAATGCTGGGTGGTACTGTTTACATGTGCAGTTTTTCGAGCGGTTCACCTGGAGATTACCACAACCCTTTCAACTGATGGACTGTTGCAAGCTTTAAGGCGATTCATCGCCAGAAGAGGTAGGCCGCACACCATATACTCCGACAATGGCACAAATATGATAGGTAGCAGAAAAGAATTGAACACAGTTAACTGGGAAAACATTCAAGATTACGCAACCACAAGGAAAATTCATTGGAAACTTATCCCACCATCAGCGCCCTGGTATGGAGGATTTTGGGAGAGGTTAATAGGAATCCTCAAGTCAATACTGAAAAGGGTGATAGGAAAAGCCTGCTTGCAAATAGAGGAATTGTACACAATTATCTGTGATACAGAAAGTATTATCAAGCTCCAGACCCTTAACATATATCTCAGAAGATTCATCAGATTTAATAGCTTTGACTCCAGAGATGTTCATGAAAGATATTCGCGACACAGGAGTACCAGACTTCGACAGTATCGATGAGACAATAATGCACAGAAGATACGCATACAGACAGAAAATCAGAGATGATCTTCGTCGCAGGTTTCGCAGTGAATACCTGGGATATTTAAGAGAATGCACAAAAACTCGAAAAACAAGTGTCGAGATCAAAGAAGGCGATCTAGTCTTCATAGATGATGGTCAGCTGAGACGTATTGATTGGCCATTAGCGAAGGTGATAAAATTATACCCAGGGAAGGATGGTCAATCCCGACTTGCAAGAGTAAAAACCAAAACAGGAGAACTTTTGCGTCCTTACCAACGTCTTTGTCCTTTAGAGCTCCAGAGAAACCAAGTTGAGGACTTGAACCTGCGACAATATCTGTCAGAAGAAGCTCCGATTGCTCAGTTACGGCAGTTTAAAAAGAGCAAGTACGGCCGGATGGTGAAACCCGTTGATAGACTGGGACATAATCGGCTACCAAATTGAGTATTTCAGACATCTTCCATACTCAAGGTGGGAATATGTCGCCGAATTCCAAAGAACGCGATCAGGTGACGTAACAGCAGCATCACCAGACAATTTCCCAGATCATCCGGGACTTTATGTAACGACTAGCAGAACTGTTTTGATCGCGAAGCATGATAGACGTCTCAGTCAGAGATGAGAAACTTCTGATAATTAATATTCAATGTTTGTAAATAGTTAGCTTAGAAATTGTATATCTTTTAATGTCCGTAATGTGTAAAGTATCTAACCAAGGAAAATATAATAATATTCATTCGTAGTGTTGTTTTAGTGTGACTTCAGTTTTAATATTCTTTAAGAATAAGATAGCAACTTGATGTACAGAATAACCAGCAGCATAAAAGAACCACGTGGGAACAAGGTAAGAAGCCTTATTTGATATTCAATTAGAGTAAACAATTGGATAAAAGAATATTCAGATCCCACAGTCGGCAATTGTATTTTTCTTGTGGTTTTTTCAAAAATAACGATCAATTATGCCTCGTCGAAAACAGCGATCATCTTTTGATCAAGTATCCAAGTTCGACAGAGGAAGGATAGTGGCCTACCGAGATTGTGGATTATCTTTCAGGGAAATCGGTAGTCGTGTTGGACGAAACCAAACAACTGTAATGCGGATATGTGATCGTTGGATGCAGGAGAGTAAGGCGGACCGGCGTGTTCGATCGCATCCACCTCAGCGCACCACTTCACGTGATGACAGGCAAATTGTTCGCATGGCAGTGACGGATCGCTCAGTCATATCACGAACCATAGCACAGCACATGCAGTCTGTAACGCATCATCCAGTGTCTGCGCGTACCATTCGACGCCGTTTATAGCAGAGTGGTCTGTCCGCAAGACGTCCATTTCTTTGTCTACCCTTGACGCAGAACCACCTACGTCTCCGCCGCCAATGGTGCGAAGACAGAAGGATGTGGACGGCAGAATGGAATGAAATTGTCTTTATTGACGAGTCACGCTTCTGTCTGCAACACCACGATGGTCGCATTCGAGTCTGGAGACACCGTGAAGAGAGGATGCTGAACAGCTGCGTTATGCACCGCCACACTGGTCCTGCAACGGGTGTTATGGTATGGGGCGGTGTTGGATATCTCTCTCGCACACCTCTAGTACGCATTGCCGGTACTTTTCATGCCAGCGCTACATCTCCGAGATGTTGGAGCCAGTTGTCCTTCCTTACTTTCAGGGCTTGCCCACAGCCATATTTCAACAGGATAATGCGCGACCACACGTGGCACGCATTGTTCAACGGTTCTTCGTCAATAGCCAGATTGAATTGTTTCCCTGGCCGCCTCGCTGTCCGGATCTTTCGCCGATAGAAAACATGTGGTCCATGGTTGCTCTACGATTGACCCAGATTCCATCCCCAGCTGACACAGCAGATGAACTTTGGCAACGTGTGGAAGCTGCTTGGTTTGCTGTACCCCAAGAACTCATCCAAAGTATCTTTGAATCAATGCCGAGGCATGTGGCAGCGGTGATCTCCAAGAATGGCGGCTACTCTGCCTACTGATTTTGGCAGGAACCACACTTCACAGAAGTCTATAAATTTAATCATTTGATACTTGGTCAACATGTTTTTACAAAATAAATTTTGTTGTGATATCTCTTGTCTTTCTTGGTGTTGCAATTTGGGTGGCCAGCAGTGTAGTTTATGAAGCTGATTTGAGGTGGTATGTGGATCTGTTTTATTGAATTGAGTTTTAAGTGATTTAAATGTAGATAATGTCAATGTTTTTTTTACAGGAAGTAATTTTTTCATGACCTGAAAAATGATTCCCATATATTAATTGATCAATGATTTTACATAGTTTATGAAGCTGATTTGAGATTGTCAGTGCCTTCTAAAAAATTTAAATTCAAGTGAACTGGGATTCGAGTGTCAAGTGATTCGAAACATGAATGGACAAGCCACAGATCAAGAAGTGTTAATTTCATTTATATCAGACTTTTAAAACACACATATAAGAGGAGCATTTGTTTTTTCTTGCTTTCAACTTTTGTTAGTGTATTTAGGCCTGTAGTGTATAATAATGTATAATTTCTATTTGTATAATTAAATTTTTTTAGTAAATTTTAAATAATTATTTGTATTATTTGCCTGAGCGTATGAAGGCGTAATTTTTATGCTACAGAATCTATTATAAAATTAAATACCTTCAAAATTTAAGGAAACATATCCCTACTGGGGAATCCTCGCTTTACAAATATCGCAAAAGGAGGATAAGGCACCTTTGCTGTACGCCTAGCGTGGTGTGGAAATCAGCAATTTAGTTTTCTTTCGGTGGTAAAATGATAAAAGACTGAACCTACTTAAATTCTGAGATGTGTATAACATTTCACATGTTTCCTTTTCTGTGTTATTTATACTGTGTTTCGTTTTTAAGTTGATTTTGGTTAGCAAATTTGA